>BQNB010130042.1:2940-19008 GCA_026074375.1 Tanacetum coccineum | reverse complement strand
TTATCTCTCCTCGCCCGAGTCAAGAGAAGCTATTATTACATCAGACCCATTTGCCAAGATTTAAAAGTTAGCTCTTTTTGGATTTCTCATAGGCTCAAGCAGGTTTGTGGTGCGTGGTCTAGTTTGATAGGTAACCCAAGGTGTTGTTACATGTAATTTCTGGTGTTCTTTATGTGTTCTTTTGTAGCTTGGGGTGTTTTTTGTATGATCTTCGTCTTGGAGATCTTGCTTCCTACTTCTTTGGCCAATTGTGCCTTATAAAATCTTAGCCATTCGAAAAAAAAAATATCACCAAAGAAAAACCCACACTTTACCCCTTATTTGGTCTTTGGTCCGAATAACACCTATCAATTTCACCAAAGAAAAAACCCTAAGGGTATGTTTGGTAAAAGGAAATAGAGGAAGAGAAATGTAATTGATTTCATTTTCATTGTTTGGTTGGTAGAGAAAAGAAAAAGGTGAAGATTTGAATTCTTTGAGCAGTTGAGTCATTTGTAATTGATGTAGAAACCATTTCCATCATAATTGATGTGGAAACCATTTCTTACTTGTGAGAATTCATTTGAGTCACAAAACAAAAGAGATTTATTTACGTTTTATTTATTTATTATTTATTGTTATTATAAATATTAAAATAATAATAATTATTATTATTTATTGTTATTATAATTTATTTATTTATTAATATTTATCATTATTATTATTATTTATTATTTTTTTATTATTTTTATTATTTTACTGTTTATTATTATTAGTAATATTTTGTTGTTTGTTAATATCATTATTATTTATTATTGTTATTATTTATTATTTTTTTATTGTTTATTATTATTTATTATTTATTATTAGTATTATTTATTATAATAATAATATTTCTTATTTTTATTATTTGTTTATTTATTTATTTTTCTATTTAAATCTTTTTTAAAAGGAAAAAAAAAGATTTACGTAATTATTTTTTTTTAATTCTCTGACGTTACCAAACAGTGGAATTCAATAAACTTTCTCACTAGATTTCATTTCTAAGAAATCTAATTCTCTGGTTCATTTTTAATCTCTGAAATTCTCTGTACCAAACGTGCCCTAAAACACAATACCATCCAAACCTTAACCACCTGGTCACCACGTTTTCTAAACAAATGTGTTCTAGTATGGCACCCAAATTCAGTAGCGATGTGAAGGAAATCATGGATGATGCTAGTCATCGAGCATCAAAAGTTGGGTGTCATGAATACACAACATTAAACTTAGGTTATTCCCTTATGAGGAACCCATGTGGCCTATTAAGGAGAACAATTTGCAGCCTCGTAGATAACAGTGCAGGGGATAGAGCTCTGTCACTTTTCAAAGCCCGTACTGCCGGAACAAGTGTATCTAATCCTGATTGGGCCTGTTCCACCATCAAACTCTGTCAAGGTCGTGTATGATCGTTTTCATGAAACTAACACATCAATGCATGAGTTTATATTAGGTCTCCTTGAAGATTTAGAATTTCGGAAGGTTCTACAAGAGTCGAACGTGCCCGAACAGATTTTGAAAGCGAAATTACAAAGTCTTTTTAACTCGGCACTTTGTCGTTATGGCATTGATGTTCTAACAGAATCTGGAATGGTTAATCATTTGCCTTTACGCGACCAAGTAATACATAATATAATGTTGATTTTAAACGCAACATATAAAAAAAACATGTAATGTTACTTGGAGAACCGGAAGTCGGTAAAACAGCTGTGATTCTGGAATTGGGCCTTAGGATTATAAAAAAGGAAGTCATACCTGGATTGTATCATATGAGGCTTGTTCGTTTAAATATGAGTGCATTGTTAGAGGCTTCAGGATCGACCTTTCAGGAGCGGCTACAACACTTTATGACAAATTTGCAAAAGACAAAAAACACCATACTTGTCATTGATGATTTTAGTACCATCTCAGGTTCATCGCTGTCGACTGTATTTCAGGAGTTACAACTTATCATGCCAAGGCAGGATGTAGCATGCATAGGTGTCGCAACAAAGGGTGTGTATGCTAAGCTCTTAGAAAAAGACATCGGGGGGTATTTTCAGACTGTGGAAGTGCCCGAACTTGAAGACATTAGCACCTTAACCATCCTCGGTTCTCGGAAACATGAATTCGAGGGCCACCATTGTGTTAGAGTTCTTGATTCTGCTTTAGAAGCCGCTGTGAATCTTTCTAAGAAATACATAAAAGGAAAATATCTTCCTGGCAAGGCGATAACTTTGATAGATGCTGCATGTGGAAAAGTGGAAGTACGGCGTAGTAATCTACCAGAAAAGATTAAGAGTTTAACAAAAAAAACAATCCCAGTTAGAGGAGGAGTATTATTCTCTGTCTTGTGAGAATGTGGAAACGACTAAGTCTCGTTTAGTTGAGATTGGAAAGGAACTCTACGCTTTGAGAGAAGAACTGAAACCACTTACAAAGAATTATAAAGAGACAGAGGAAATGAAAGAGACTCTTCGTATGATGTGGAGGGAACGTGCGAAGCTTATGGAGGAGATATCAGAACATGGTGATGATGTCCCTGTTTATAAGCTTTATGACCTTGACAAAGTCTTGGTCACTATTAAAAAGTCTGAAGTACTGGCCACAGTAGGACCAGATGAGGTAGCTGATGTAGTGAGTCAGTGGTCTGGGCTTCCCCTCTCTATACTTGCAGGCAACGAGAAAGAAAAGCTTAATGGGCTAGCTGAACGCCTACAAGCTAGAGTAATTGGACAGGACCAAGCAGTTGACGAGGTTGCCAGGGCAATCCGAAGATCAAGGTATGATTTCGGATTAAGTAAAGTCAGTAAACTATCATATGGGTCATTCCTATTTCTTGGGCCAACTGGTGTTGGCAAAACTGAACTTGCAAAGGCTCTTGCGTCAGAGTTATTCGGTGACGAACGTTTAATCACTAGGATTAATATGTCAGAATACAAAAACAGCGCATCAGTAACTAAACTAATAGGTGCAGCGCCGGGATATGTAGGGTATGATGAAGGGGGAAGACTCACTAATGCTGTTAAAAAAAGACCTCATGGTGTAATCCTTTTCGATGAAGCTGAGAAGGCTGACCAAGGTATATTTGATATTTTCTCACAAGTGTTATCAGATGGGCGATTGACTGACAGTCTGGGATGCACCGTCGATTTTACAAGCACAATTATTATCTTCACTTCTAATATCGGAGCTGAGTGTCTATTTGAGTCCTTGTCTAGAGAAGAGGCTGAGTCGAAGGTGTTGCAGCAGGTGAAGCGGTACTTCACGTCAGGATTTCTGAGCAGACTAGATGGCAAAGTCGTCTTTCATCCTCCTAATAAGGCTCATATACGTCAGATTGTTGATTTGCTAGCGCAAGATGCAGTTCATCGTGTCTCTGAACTTGGAATTAATCTTCAGTTTGACAAACAAGCCTTGAATTTAATTGCTATTGAAGGTTATAATGAGAAAATGGGTGCTCGGACCTTAGACCGATATATGGATAGTGAGGTTGTGGACCGACTAGTAGATTATGTTTTATATAACAACCTTGGTGAAAAGTCAAGCATATACGTAAGTGTAGAAGGAGGAAGTTTGAAGTTTGCTGTTAAGAGGAAAAGGGAGGGGGGCGAAGACGAATATTATCAACTCCCAGATAAGAAACACAAGAACCAGATGTAAACTAGCTTGACATGACTAAAGATTAGAATCAGGTTCGACTGGATATCTTGATTGATAGAAAATACCTGTTATGAATAATATTCCTTACTTGATGTTCTGCAATGTTTCATATGCCTTAAAACAATCTTAAACGCAGATACAATGTGCAGAATTAGTAACAATCTCGAATGTCTCATATCGTACCTTCCCCTGCTTGCATATCTTACATATCGAATGTCTCATATTTTACATCTTTTGTTTTCAAAACCAAAGATCTCTTGTGGACAACTAAATAGAGCATCATCTTTCTCAGCAAACAATGTTAAGACACACACTACCAATCTGAGTTACTATCTGTGTCTCCTGACATCCTTATCTAACTCTCCCGCTTAAACCTGTTATTATATTAACAATTCCACTTATATAGTAAAATTTAACCCGGATCATACCATCAAATTTTAGAAAACCCACGGAGTTTTGGTTTGATTTTAATTCTAAAAGCACATGAGTAAGATATCATCTGATGTTAGAATGTGCTAAGTGGTTAAAAGTAAAAGAATTTGTTTTAAATATCTTTTTTTTGGGTTTGACGAAATAAAATGTTTATGAGATTAACAAAATGGACAAAAGAGGTGCTGCGTACGTTGTTGAATTCAACCAACCCGCTCAAGATGCACATTCTGTAACCTATATTGAAAATCAACGGAATTATCATAGGAACACAGAAGCTTCTAAAATTGCTGCTTATAGTAGTTTCTGTAAAAGCATGAAATTTTGCAGAAATTAATCTTCGTTACTTGAAATAATTGTTATTTTGATTACTTAAAAAATGATTCTTAAATCATACAAGTGGCTAAATGTATGCGCCGGGTCACACCCCCCCCGCCACCCCTCCCCGCCCCCCCCCCCCCCCACCCCCCGCCCACCCTCCCCCCCTCAACCCCCCACCACCACCAACCCTCCACAAACCCCAACACACCAACCCCCCCCCCCGCTCATCCCACCCCCCTCCCCACCCCCCTACCCCCACCCACCCCCCACCACCCCAACCCACACCCACCCCCACCATTCAACTCCCTACCTCGCCACCCCCCCCCTCCCCTCCACCCCCCCCCCAGCCACACCAACACCCCCCCGCCCAACAACACACCCCAACACCCACACGCTCAGCTAGACAAAAAGTCGTCAAGATCACGCGCCCTCGCTTAGTCGCCGGAGATGCAGCAGGTAACGCGTTCCATCACGTCATGCTTACGAGGCCGACTAGATGGCCACCAGATCGTCTTTCAACCTCCAAATAAGGCACATCAACCGTCAGATTGTTGAGGCTTTGCAAGCGCAAAAAGCAGTTCATCCTGTCTCTGTGAACTTGAAAAGAATCTTCAGTTAGACAAACAAGCCTTGAATTAATTGCTAATCGAAGTAATAATAGAAAATGTGTGCTCGGACTTATATGACCGCTATCTGGATAGTAGAGGTTGTGACCGACACGATAGAGATTATGATTTCTATAACAACCTTGGAGACAAGATCACGCAAATACTTTATGAGAAACGGAGGAAGGTTTGAAGATTATCTGGTTTATGAGGAAAAAGGGATGGTGTGCGCAGACGAATATTAACAAACTCCAGATCAGAAACACAAGAAAACCAGAATGTAAACTAGCTTTGAAATTACTAAAGATAAGAATCAGGAATCACCTGGATATCCTTGATGAAAAGAAAATACCATGTTATGAAAAAAGTATTCCTTAACTTATGTCTCTCAACTGTTTCCATAAGCTAAAAAACAATCTTAAACGACAGATACAATTGCGAATTAGTAACAACCTCGAAAGTCTCAAATCGTACCTTCCCTCTTGCCTATCTTACCTATCGAATGCTCATATTTTTACATCTTTTTGATTTACAAAAACAAAGATCCCTTGTGACAGCTAAATAGATGCATCCATCTTACTCAGCAAACAATATTGCCACACACTACCAATCATGAGTTACAATCGTGTGCTCCCTGACTCCAATCTAACTCTCCCGCTTAAACCGAATATATAATATTAAACAATTCCACTTATATAGTAAATTTAACACCGGATCATAACCATCAAATTTTAGAAAACCCACGGATTTTAGATTAGACATTAATAATTCTACAACAGCACATGAGTAAACGATTTCATCTGATGTTAGACCATGTCCTAAGTGGTTAAAATAAAAGAATTTGTTTAAAATATCTTCTTTGTTTTGGTGTTTGACGAAATAAAATGTTTCTGAGTCAATTAAACAAAATAGACAAAAGAGGAGCTGCGAACGTGTTCGAATTCAACCAACCCTCTCAAGATGCCACAATCCGTAACCTATATTAGAAAATCAACGAATTAACATAGGAACACAGAAGCCTTCTAAAATATGCTGCTTATAGATCATATCTGTACAAGCAGAATATTTATGCAGAAACAAATCTTCGCGTTACTTGAAATAATTGTTATTTAGATTACTTAAAAATGATTCTTAAATCACACAAGTGGCTCAAAAGTATGCGCCGGGTCCACGGCGTCAGGTGGGTTGGGGTTTAACATGGGTACCGGTCTAGAGGGAATTACTTAGGATATGGTCTAAAGGGGTCCGGGTCAACAATGGGTCTAGAGATCTGGATTGACCCTTAGGGTTTTGGCAAATCTTTTTTTATTTGAGTGAAAATGAAAATAATAAAAAGAGTTCAAAATGTTTTTCGACCCATTAGACCCACCCCAAACCCGTTAGTTAATTATACAATTGAAAGTTCTATCAAATATTTAGACCCATGTAAAATATAGAGGAAGACCAACAAAACCCATCACCTCCTAAAATTTAACCAACTTGACCCATAAATAAATAACCAATGGGTCTAAAATTGTCACCAGGTATGAATCATCAACTATCATGTTAATAAATATCTTATCATAGTATGTTATGCTCTGTAACTTCGTTGTTTCCGCAGCCAAAGACATTAAATATCTAGTAAATGTAGAGAAAAAGGAGGTGAAAGTTAATACACTAAAACGCAAACCAACATGCACACTGTTCCTACACCTAGTTAAAATAATGTTTGATACATCAAACACGCACAGTATTCTGCGTTTACTACGTGGGGGTGGGAAGCTAACTCTATAAACTGATTCTCTAGCTAAGTTTGTGACATAAGACGAAAGTAATTTAAAAACAATTAAATACACTCTCTAATACAGCATATATGTCCCATATGGAAGTAGGAGAATTATTGTATAATTGAGTCCTTCTCAAACCGAAGGAAATGAATGCTGAATGGTAATCTATGTCGATGTTCTTTCTTTTCAACTTTACAACTGATTCCACATGACCTTTAAGCGTAAGCATCTCTCGCAGCCTGCACCATCAAACATTCATTTGATTTATTAGAAAATAGTTACTTTAGAGAATTAGATCATATACGTCACAGTCCACGCAGGTATTATGTAAAGGTAGAAGGTTTTATATTTTTTTCGTCTAAACTATTGGTATATAGAGTGAAATGAACACTAGTGTACCTTGTCATCTCTGCTCGGCGTTTTGCATCTTCAGCCATTTGATTAAGTTCATTGTGGTTGTTGCGTTCAACATACTGCACTTCTGGTGGGTCCAGCCCGTGTAGCGTCCTTTGTGCTTGAGCCCATTTAAGCTCACGGTCTTCCTTCCCAAAGTTCTTTTTCCTGGTGAAAGCAACCTGCAGGAAACAAAAATATATTTCAAGTACCCAACTAAACACTAGGGAATTGTATCAAACAATCAGCATTTTACCCACCCGTTGATCAAAAACCAGATCCCAAGCTCTACCACTTATAGCATATCTGATGAAGAACTTGATGAGATCAAGCGGGATGTAGAATACAATGTTGTAAAGCCATATTACCCCAGCCCAACCCCATCCGATCCCCTCAATTGCAGCAAAACTCCAGTTTGCATAAACAGCAATCAGCGTTGCAATCTGAGATGAAATGGAAAGGAACATCAATCATTTATTTATTCAGATTTTAAACAAGAACAATAAACTGAAAAAGATTGGCTGCAAATCATAAAGTCCACATACCAGTTGAGCAATCAAGAAAGCAAAGAAAAGTAAAGCTCCTGGACGTTCTGTAAAGGACCAACTCCTTGACCGGGTCACGAATATGAGGGCTTGGCTGATAGTACTCACTTGTAGGTATACTGCTGAGGCTAGCTTTCTAAAATCATCACGAGCACCTTTCTGGAGGCTTGCAACTCCAAACACACGCTGGATAAGGCCACAATAAACAAAATCAAACCACTTAAACTTATGTCCTCTTCATTAGCAGAACTAATGAAAAACAGAGAATATGGAGAGAGGTGTAGCCGTGTAGAAAAAAGAAAGATAGCTTGAGGCTCGTATACTTTCATGTTTGTGGTGGCATGTAGTAATTAAAGGTTTTTGGATGCCACAATAAATCACACAAACTAAAAATTATAAGATATGAAATAGATTTCTCAATATGTATTACAGATGATGGAAAGCCAAGGTGTAAATTCCTGTAAACAATTGTTTAGCTATCTATTAGAAAGAGAGACTTTCTTACTGGGAAAAAGTTGGTCTCATATGCCGCCCAGAAGAAGATGAGAGTCATCATAGCCAAGTAGCTACCAAGAATGATCCCCGTGGCAAAAATCTCTCTCAATTTCCAGCTGTCTGGTAGCGGAGAAGCTTTTACTCTATCTTTAGAAATTGTCATAATGGTACCTGGAAACCCCCACAAAAATGTTAGTACAAAGGTAGGTTCATCAGGCTTAAGGAGTTCAAGAAATATCTAAACTGCGAGGTAAGCCCATATTGAAAATCTCTTAGTTGAGACATCATTAATATGTGTATTTAATTACATGTTACCTATCTAAACAAAAGAGTAATGAAATTACAACATGGTTCTAACAAAGAGGAAGTCTAACCATCATTAAGAATTGCAATGATGAGCACCATGAATGGGGGGAAATCGAATTTCCATATGAGGGCTAGTAGCATGAAACCAAGCTGTTAAACCAGAGATTGAAGAAATGTGAGATTATTTGTTTTTTTCCCTTAGGATTAGTTGAACAGTATATATATCAGAACAGCATAGTAACATACCACTATACGGATGGTAATGGAAACTGCATAGATCTGCAAAAGAAAATGCACATCAGTTTAGCCCCTGTTCTCTCAATATCATTTAATGGTCCTATTCCATGATATAAGGATTAATGTAGATAGGTCCACAAATGAAGATAATAAGTATAAGTAGTTGACCATAAATGAAATATGCTTTTAAGATTCAAGCAAAAGCTTACAGTGTAATTCTTCATCCTCTGGAAGATTGCTCGACTAGTTAGTACAGCACTGATTATCACACTCAGACCAGGTTCTGTCAGCACTATATCAGATGCACTGCGAGCAGCATCAGTTGCATCAGCAACTGCTATTCCAATATCTGCTTTTTTAAGTGCAGGGGCATCATTCACCCCGTCGCCAGTCATGCCACAGATGTGTTTTCTTGCTTGCAATCGTTTTACAATCTCATATTTATGCTCTGTAGAAAAACCAAAAAAGTAGCAGCAAGTCAACTTAGTGATAACCAAAAATTCATAGTAGACCAATGGGAAGTTCAAGTTTGATAGGATAAATCTGAGGCTGTATGCACTACTTTTTTTATAAGGTTACTGTTTATTCCTTTATTTCCTAGATTATTAACAAAGGAAGATAAATTTGAAGCTAGACACGACTTACCAGGGAAGACACCAGCAAATCCATCAGCCTTTTCGATCAATTCATCAACAGGCAAAGAAACAATCGATTCATCTTTGTGCTGTCCTAATAACGCGGATGAAGGGTACATATTGGTCCCCATTCCAAGACGGCGTCCTGTTTCTTTTCCTATTGCTAGCTGATCACCTATTCAAGATTGGGAATGGGAAGGTCATGTGGATGAATGTTAAACTTTACAAATCACTGAGTATATATAATGAAAATCGAGATGATTTGATTAAACAATAAAAATAATTATTGATTAAAACATTCTGTCCTATGTCATAAGGTAGCTTCAATATCTCTATAATACTTTTTACAGCTGTAAATAATAGAAGATTACATACCTGTGATCATCTTAACGCTCACTCCGAGATTTAAAGCCCTTCTAATTGTCTCTGCACTGTCATGCCTGGGTGGGTCAAAAAGAGGCATGAGTCCGATAAACTCCCATGGACCTCCTGGGCTTTCCTTCTTTCCGTCAGGGACTTCCTGTTAAAAAAATGTAAGAATACAAAGAAAAACTTGCGTTGAAGGGTCTTTTTGGTCTTGGAGAACATTTTTATACCTGGTATGCTACTGCAAGGGATCTCAAACCACGTTCAGCAAATTTATCTATTACGTGATGGACCCTATGCTCAATGTCCGATTTATTGTGTGCGAGATTCAAAATCTGAGAACCATAAAAAAACGTGTGCTCAATGTCGGAGTTATTATGCTCAAGATGCAAAATCTGAGAACCATAGAACATGTCACTGATGATATACCTGTTCAGGGGCACCTTTACTGACACGATGCATATTATGTTCACCATCAATATATGTCAAAGCTGTCCGCTTGTCAGTTGGATTGAATGGAAGGAAATGGACCTCCTGGATGCCAGCCCTTGCCTAGATAAAAAATAATATGATCTTATTATATGGCAAACTACTCAATGCAGTATCTTAGTCTTCCGGTTACTACATACGGGATTGTGAAATTACTATATGACCCATGTACGTGCTACAATAATAACATTTGCAGCAGAAATTTCATACCTCCTTTGGGTCAGCCAGCATTCCTACTATAGCAGTATCTATTGCGTCTTGGTTTTCCACTCTAGAGGCTCTTGCAGCCATCAACACCACCATATCAGCATCCACTCCTTTAGCAAATATCTGCAAAAATAGAAGATAGATAACAGATCCTAAAGTATAAGAACTTTAAAGCACGTCCAGTGTTCAAACGAGTAAGAAACCTCTATTAGATTTTTGTCAACAGAAAGCTTGTTGAGTGTCAGAGTCCCAGTTTTATCACTGCAAAGAACATCCATTCCTGCCATTTCTTCTATTGCTGTCATTCTTTTTGTGATAGCTCCCTGCAGCGATGTATTGCACATATATACGTATAAAACCTTTTCCACAAGCAAAACTGATGCATGAAACAACCAAAATACAGATTAATATTGACCAACCTGTTGGGATAAACGGTGGGAACCAATTGCCATTGTGACCGATAAGACTGTTGGCATTGCAATAGGAATTCCACCAATGAGAAGGACTAGCAAATTGTCAATTCCAGGACGATATTTACGGTGTTGAATTGGATACATCACAATGATTTCTGCTATCATTCCCACTGCAATTGAACATATACAGAAGTTCCCAATTGCCGTCAAAACCTGCAAGTTGTGAAATCTTTATTAGTTCAATACTCAAACAATCCTTATTATTTGTTGGAATGGCAGATTTAGATGCAATCATAACTCAACAGCGGCATAAAGAACCATTATAGTCCATTAAAACCCAAGGTATGATGAGGAGAGAAAAACTCGTACTTTCTTATATCTTAACTTAGCAGAATTAAGTTAGCTCTAATTCGAACAATCTTATAATTTAACTCGGCCGAATTAAGTAACCTTTAATTCAAACAAACATATACAATAAATAAGTAGATGCACATGTGCTTTCGTACCTTTTGAAAATGGCCTACTTGGTTTGTAGAGTCTACAAGATGTGCAGCCTTCCCGAAGAAGGTATGCACACCTGTGGCGATGACCACTGCTTCAATCTCCCCTTGTTTGCACGTAGAACCAGAATAAACTCCTTCTCCAGGAAACTTCGTCACAGGAAGAGACTCGCCTGTCAGCGCAGACTGCAGAATCAACCAATTGCAGTAATTAAAAGAGGGAAGCTATAAGGAATGGATGAATCATATATATAATGAGCACGATCATCATAATACTAGAAAAGAAACCTGGTCTATCTTTAACGGATCACCCTCAAGAAGTCGAGCATCTGCTGGGATGATATCCCCGAGCTTAATACTGATTACATCACCTGGAACAAGGATGGATGCATCTTCCTCATTCCATTTTCCATCGCGAAGCACCTAAAATTTCATATTCTAGAATTGGTTAATCTAATACAGGGCACAACAATTTTAGAGAAGATTCATAATTAGCAGCAGATAGGATAGCGGCAAATTCTGCCTTAAGAAAAGTAGGGTAGCAGCAACATATTACAGCTAATCACTAGAGGGCTAACTCATGTTAATACCTTTGCTTTGGGTGCTAGATGTGCCATGAGAGCTGCTGCTGCATTACCAGCATTGTTCTCCTCTATAAAGCTTATTGTCGAGTTAATGACAAGCAGGACGATGATCCCAACAAAATCCTGCCAATCAGGTGGTTTGCCCTACAGAATAACCGAGTTTCATGAACTTATTATACACTTATATCGGGCATCAATAGGGAATAGTATTATATACTTTTAGCTCTTAACATAATACTAGATACTATAAATAAAGTTCAGGTTGCTCACTCCTCCGTTGGCAAGTGCAATGGCCATAATTGCTGCAATCTCCATGACCCATGACAACGGGTTCCACATAAACCCTAAGAACTTCAAAAACTTGCTCTCCTGAAAATTTTGAGTTTCAATAAATCTCAAATCATCTAAACGCAATCTAATAGAAGTAGCATATATGAATTAAAAACAGTAATTCTAAAAGCGTAGATAAGGTACAGTACACACCGTCTTCTCTTCAAGCTTGTTGTGCCCAAAAATCTCCAATCTCTTCTTAGCATCCTCTGACGTTAGCCCATTATTGGAACATCTCAAAGTTTCGTAAACTTCCTCAATCGGAACCGTTTCCTATAAAAAAAACTGAATTAGCTAATTACAGAACAAGATGCAAAACGAATATGTAAAAACCTAAACACAATTCACATCCCTTAAACATAGTCAACGATTAAGTAGTCATGCAAAAGCCAACATTAGCATCAATATCAACTAAGAAATTACAGTGGCTTACCAAATCAACTGCTTCCTTCTTCACGGCTTCCATGCTATCATCTGTCTCACCCATCTTCGGCTCTTAGTTTGAGCTCTGTATCACAAGATAAAATATAAAGACATCAATGACCAATTTATGTTTAAATAGGCGTTACAACTACCAACCACACCTTAACACGAATTGCTGGATTTATTAGATAATTCTCACAGTTTTATCATTATCTGTGTATTAATGTTTTCCAGATAATCATTGGTATTATTTTTATATTTAAATTATTACTAGTTTTAGATAATCTCAGATAAGATAAACTAGCAATTAGATACCAATTAGGATTGGTTTATTGCCTTTATATGTTTGATCACTAACACTAAACAATTAATTATTTCCATTTTTCACAGAACATGACACATCAACTGAAAAAATTTCCATTGTCACATAACTTAATATAATTTAACGTAATTAACTCAATCAATACTCCTAACAAACGGAAGTCATATTGCACGAACATTAAATAAACCAGCCAAAACATGATGAAAAATGCCTCAAAACGCATTTGATTCTATAACGAGAAAGAACTGTTCAATTCGCTTTACCAAACACGTTCATATAACATACAGATACTGATAGATAAGGCTAAAAACTTTATTATTTTACGAATACGAATGTCATAAAACTTATCACTACACCTTAGCACAACCAAACAACAGTCAAACTATCGTTAGTCAACTTACTAACAGCTATCCGCATACAATAAAACGTCCTGAATCACTCACAATTCGCAAAGCATTAACCGTCAAATCGAAAAGCTTACATACTAAAAACTAATCAACCGCATAAACTCTCAAATCATTCACATAATTTCATAATCACATTTAACGACCTAACTAACACTCAACTAACTGCACATAATCAAATCAGTCACCTAAACCACAAATAAATCAATCAATACTTGTAACAAACTAATCGCACGAACATCACGCGCACGTGATCAAAATCATCAACCCTAAAAACACATATTCAGTAATCGATACTACTAATATTATATCAAACTCAAATTACATAAACATAAACTACACACGCGCGTGATCAATTAGAAGCACAAATAAATGATATATACCTACAAAATAACGAGTGATGACGTCACTGCAACTCTGTTTCGTATCGTTGAACAAATAACATGAACAACACGCGCGCGTGATGAACCTGAAAACACAAATTAGTAACTAAAACTTCTAACAAACTGATTAAAATCGTAATTAGAAAAACAAAATATACCTGAAAATGAAGAGTGATGACGTCACACGTACTGAATTCTGTTTTTTTCGTATTGTTGATCAAATAAATAACCTAAAAACACAAATTAAGTAACTAATACTTATAACAAACTAATAAAATTGAGTATAAATTAAATAAACAATAATTAAAAAAATAAATACCGAGTGATCACGTCAGAAAGAATCCGTACGGAATTCAATTGAGGAAAAGACGGAAGAGGTAATAAAGCGTGGGAAAGTTCATAGTTCAATATGGGAGTAAATAGGTTGTAGGTGTAGGGGTATAGTTGTAATTTTGTAAGATGATTGTGATGATTTTGGCGGGTACCACTACTTAGTTCAATATGGGAGTAATTAGTGTGTTTTTTATTCCGGAAATGATTTATCTTTTTGGCACCAACCATTATCCACTCTACAAGGAATAGTTTCGGCAACTCTCCTGACCCAGAGGAGCACCACCTGGAGTGAGACGAGCCGAGACTCGACCCCCGATCTTTTATTCCACAAAGTCTCTCCAGTGTGCCCATAGGTTTTGCGAAGGTGGGTACCTATCTGAAGCAAATGCCAATGATGGGACTCGAACCCGAGTCTATTGACTCAAGCACGAGAGCTCCACCCATTGGACTAATGCTCCCGAATATATTTAGCATTTTGATGTTTACATTCGTATGAAATTACATTTTATTTTGTTTTTTTGTTTATCGGGGTTTTTGACTTAACATTGCAAGCTGACTAATCACAGAGCCAATGCTTTTTTAAATTGTCGGAGTCAGTGTAGGTGAACTTTCGTAATAAAAAAATGAATTTTACTCTTTTATATATATATATATATATATATATATATATATTGGTGAGTTGGAAAATGTGGAAGAGTTTTTAATCGATGATTACTTGTCAAAAGTGAGAAAGATGTGTTTGGTTGGTGATTGATTAGGATGGAATGGAGTGGTTTTGTGACTATTTTGTCTTTATAACAATAAGTGTTAATATGTATAAGTTAAGTTGGTCTAGGTGTAAAGATGTAAAACAATTTGGATATTTAGAGATAATGAGCGAAAGGAGAATATATTTGATCGGGTTATTGGGGAAAAGTCGGAGATATATGTTTAGGTTGTCTGCAGTATAACCAGTATTTTTATGGCTCTTTCCAAACTTTACCGTGATCATCTTAAAATAAATTGGTCTCTTCCGAGACTTTGGACAATATGTACCATTATATCACTTTGGAGATGGCTTTGTGTAAAGGAAATGATTTGCATACTCTAAAAATTGATTAGGACACTCAAAACTGTGCATTAAACAGTTGTATTATATATACATCGTGCTTTAACAAGTTGCATATTAAAGTGTGCAAATCAAAACTCAATGTGTATGAATCATCTCCCTTTATGTAATGGTAGTAAGAGTTTCTGGTTGATTAGGTTGTATATGATGTCTGTAAAGTGCTTTAATCATATATGATGTCCATAGTTGTATAGGTTTTCATAAATGTCCAAACATTTAAAAAGTAGATAATAGCCGAGTTAAAAAGCAGGTAATGCTTAGTTGAGTATGTTATCAAATTAAGATGTCCTGTTAATACAAAAAGGTCAAGTCTTAAAAGCCTAATGTTTTTATTTGCAACAGTTGTTAACATGATGCATGTATTATGTTACATAGTTTGGCTCGATTTAAACCCCCCACCCCCTTTTGGATTGTTAATAGAAATAGAGCTTTTAAACCTGGGTGCTTCAGTTGAATTTGCGATGCAACCTCTTCTTGTATTACTAGTTTGTAATCATCTTTCTTTCTAGTTTGTTGCTACTCAAATGAAATGGTGTCCTAAAAATAAAGTAGGGATACTCACTACAACAAAAAGGTGAACGGGCGACGAGGTTTTTCCGGCGACGGTTGTCGTTGGAGAAACCTTGCTAAACAACAAAAAATCCGTCCGACCTGACACATATTTGTTAGACTTTTTGGTTAAATTTGACCAAAAGTTTCCCCGACGGCATATCGTCAGGGAACATTTGGTTAAATTTGTGCATCCCATTGACCAATTTTGTATTAATTAGCACACATGGCTTGTAATCTTGTATAACCTTTTTATCACGCAAGC
>BQNB010130041.1:0-19008 GCA_026074375.1 Tanacetum coccineum | reverse complement strand
ATTGCTGCCTAAGTTATCTATCCTACAAGTCGTTAAATTTGACTTCAAGTCGTTAAATTGACTTTGGATATTAATGTGTTAATATTACAAATCCTACAAGTCGTTAAATTTGACTTCAAGTCGTTAAATTGACTTTGGATATTAATGTGTTAATATTACAAATCCTACAAGTCGTTAAATTTGACTTCAAGTTGTTAAATTGACTTTGGATATTAATGTGTTAGTTTCATAAATCCTACAAGTCGTTAAATTTGACTTTGAGTCGTTAAATTGACTTTGGATATTAATGTTAGAGTAATAAATCCTACAAGTCGTTAAATTTGACTTCGAGTCGTTAAATTGACTTTGGATGTTAATATGTTGATATTATGAGCTCTTCAAGTCGTTAAATTGACTTTGGATGATAATGTGTTGGTGACATGAGAACAAGACCAATCAGACCAAACAAGGCAATAACGGGATAATACATTGTTACTATGATTCATTGCGACTATTACTAATAACGGGTATATAATAACATGACCCAAGATCATAACAATATCATTTTCATAATAATTGTGTTTATACAATTATTATACTATTACTTGTATTCAAACTGTTTATATCAAACCTATGAATTTCACTCAACCATTGTGTTGACTTTTTAGCATGTCTATCTCAGGTAATTGAGCAAGTTGCGACACGGAGTGGCATGGACTCGAAGATGGCTGAACTGTTATCATTCAAACATAATATTTTAGATTTTGGGACCTGCATTTTGTAAAAACTCTGATTATAATGAATGATAACTAAAATTTTCCAACAACGTTTCTTTTAAAGTTGTTTTCTATGATTATGATTGTTGTATCCATGAAGTAATACCCCAGATTAGCTTCCGCTGCTATATTGTAAAAATGGGGGTGTTACACAACATCATAAAAATATTTTATCACGGCCTTAACGTGATAACCCAAGAAGTTCTAAATGCCGCAGCCGGTGGTATTTTTCTCTATAAAACTCTGAATCAAGCTTATCAGCTTCTTGAAGACAAAGTCTTACTCAAGCTCGGCTAGGCTAAAAAACCAAAAAAATTAACCATCTCTTAAGAAAACCGTTGCTTTCGCGGATGAAGGTAGCAGTAATTCTGACACTGAAAAAATTAAGGCCCGAATGGATGCTATGACCATGAAAATAGATGCTCAGTATAAAGAATTTCAATCTTGTTTAAAACAACTAAACCCTGATCATAACAATGATGACATACCCATGTCTCGTGAAAAAGAAGCAAAATTCATGCAAACTTTCAGTCGTACTTGTTTTAACAATGATTATCGCGACCGTAATTCAAACCGTGATAATTGGCATTCAAGTAGGAGAAACGATTACAACCGAGACAACTTTCAATCTAACTCCGATGATAAACCCGACCTTCAAAAACAACTAAGCGATTTCATAAAAGCCCAATACTCAACTAATTCTTTTGTCAAAGATACTTTTATGGATCTAAAAAACAAACTCAAAACAACAACCAAAAATCATCAAGCCTCAATCCAAAATCTCGAAGCTAAATTTGACAGATTTGCTGACAAGCAATCTGGTCGACCTTTTGGATCTCTTCCCAGTAACAATCAACCTAACCTAAAAGGTAGCTCATCTAAACCTTATCAACCAAAGCTAGAAATGAACATGTAAATGCCGTATTTACATGAAGTAGTAAAACCTATGACCCACCAGTTAACCCAAATGATCAACCCAATGATTCTGAAACTCCTATCAATTTCGATAGCGATGATGAAGATGATGAACCTACACCTCAAACTCAAAACTAAAGAACCAAAACTAGTCAAAGAAACACCGATACCCAAACCATAAAAACCAAAAATCCTATATCCTCAACTCCTCAAAAAAGAAAAAATGGAAGCTCAATATGGAAAATTCCTCGACATGATTCGAGCCGTTCGAATCAATGCAACTCTTGTCGACGTTTTAGCTGGAATGCCCAACTATAGCAAATTTCTCAACAAACTCGTTAGTAATAAACACAAAATCAAACAAATTTAAGCCGTTTTCCTAAGCGATGAAAGTTCTGCCATACTTCAAAACAAAGTTCCACCAAAACTTAGAGACCCTGGAAGTTTTCTCATTTCATGTAACTTCAACAAAGCTTTCTCATGTAATGCTCTAGCTGACGTTGGTGCTAGCATCAATCTCATGCCATATTTCTTATACGTGAAGTTATCTCTCGAAACTCTTAAACCTACTAAAATGAGCATAAGATTAGCCGACCGATCATTCTAATACCCCGTTGGAATAGCTAAAAATATGCTCGTTGAAGTTGGTAAATTCACCTTCCCTGCCGATTTTGTTATTCTCAAAATGAAAGAAGACAATAAAGTTCCCCTTATCTTAGGAAGACCTTTTCTTCACACTGTCGATGCAGTAATTCGAGTTAAACAGAAGCAACTCAATCTCGGAGTGGGAACTAAACGAATGATCTATAACATCGATTCTGCGATGAAATATTCTTACTCAAACAATGATACATGTTTCAGTATCGATGTCATCGATGAAATCTTAGAAGAAGATGTCGATGTTCTTCTCGATGAAGGTAGTGAAATCCTCCATTCCATCGAAGGAACAATCCTCGAAGAAAAACTCTTTGTTGAATTCGATGAATTCATGGCAATGACTACCGATGAAAACTCTAAATCCGAATCCGACACCAAAGAACCACCATTTGAAAAATCACCTTTAACATCGATTATAAGATCAAAACATCTCTTAAAGAACCTTCTATGGATCTTGAACTCAAACCTCTTCCTAATAACCTAAAATATGCATTCTTGGAAGAAACCTCTTTTCTTTCGGTGATCATATCATCTCAGCTCTCTGAACAAAACAAAACAAGTTAGTTTTTGTTCTTAAAAGACACAAGCAAGCCTTTGCTTGGAAAACCACAGACATTCCTAGAATTTGCCCATCTTTCAGTAAACATAAAATTCAACTCCTAGATGATAAAAAACCAGTTGTTCAAAAACAAAGAAGACTGAATCCAAACATGCAAGAAGTTGTAAAAAAAAGAAATAGTTAAACTTCTCGATACATGTATCATTTATCTAATCCTTGATAGCCCTTGGGTAAGTCCCATTCACTGTGTACCCAAGAAAGGTGGTATTACAGTTGTCACCAATAAAAAGATGAACTTGTTCCAACAAGAATTGTTACAGGTTGGCGAGTATGCATCGATTATCATAAACTTAATGAAGCAACTGCGAAGGACCACTTTCCTTTGCCATTCATGGATCAAATGTTAGAAAGACCCGTAGGAAATAAATACTTTTGTTTCCTTGATGGTTTTTTAGATACATTCAAATACCAATCGATCCTATGGATCAAGAAAAAACAACGTTCACATGTCCTTTTGGTACATACGCTTATAGAAGAATTCCTTTCCGTTTATGTAATGCTCCAGCTACTTTTCAAAGGTGCATGATGGCTATCTTTCATGACATGATCGGAGAATTCGTCAAAGTATTCATGGACAATTTTTTCATCTTTGGAAACTCTTTCAATAACTGTCTGAACAATCTAGATAAAATGCTTCAACGTTACAAAGATACACATCTTGTCCTTAATTAGGAAAAATGTCACTTCATGGTAAAAGAAGGAATTATGCTTGGACACAAGGTATCCGAAGCATGCCTAGAAGTCGACAAAGCAAAGATCGACATAATATCCAAACTTCCACCCCCACTAATATCAAATGTATTAGAAGTTTTCTAGGACATGTAGGTTTCTATCGAAGATTCATTAAAGATTTCTCAAAAATCACCCGTCCTCTCACCAAGTTGCTTGAAAAAGATACTCCATTCGAATTCGATGACAACATTCAAATTGTTAAAAGAAAAGCTCACATGTGCTCCTGTGATCGTAAGCCCAAACTGGAATCTTCTATTTGAACTCATGTGTGATGCAAGTGATTTCATAGTTAGAGCAATCTTAGGTCAAAAAGATGGTAAATTTTTTCACCCAATCTACTTTGCAAGAAAAACTCTCAATCCAGCTCAACAGAACTATACAATCAACAAAAAAGAACTTATGGCTGTAGTATTTTCATTTGACAAATTTCGATCCTATCTGGTATTATCAAAGACGATCGTGCACACTGATCACTCAGCTCTTAGGCACTTATTCAAGAAACAAGATGCTAAGCCATGCCTTATCCGTTGGATAATGCTCTTATAAGAATTTGATATCAAAATTAAAGATAGAAAAGGAATAGAAAATGATGCCACTGACCACTTATCTCGGATTGAAAATGATGAAACAAGTGATGATAGTGACGATAACTTTCCTAGAGAAACTCTTATGAAAATAGACACTAGAGACGAACCATGGTTCGCAGACTTTGCAAACTATTTGGTAAGTGATATCATACCTAAAGGAATGACGTACCAGCAAAAGAACAAAATTTTCTTTGACCTCATACACTACTTCTGGGAGGAACCCTACCTCTTCAAAGTATGTTCTGACGGTATGATCAGACGTTGTGTCTCTGGACCAGAAACCCAAACCATTTTAGATCAATGTCACCACAGACCCATCGATGAACATTATGGACCAAATACAACCACTAAAAAAGTGCTAGACTTAGGCTTTTACTAGCCAACCATCATCAAAGAAGCTCATACTCAAGTTCGCCTTTGCGAAGCATGTCAAAAGACAGGAAATATTTCAAAACATGATGAGATACCCTTAAACAATATTCAAGTATGCAAAATTTTCGACATATGGGATATCGATTTCATAGGACCTTTTCCGAAGTCATATAAATTCGAATATATCTTAGTCGCTGTCGACTATGTATCCAAGTGGGCCGAAGCACAAGCTCCACCAACAAATGATGCCATAGTTGTTATTACTTGTCTAAAGAAACTATTTTGTCATTTCGGAATGCCCAAAGCTCTCATAAGCGACCGAGGAACTCATTTCTGCAACAAGATAATGGAAAAAACCATTAAAAGATATGGAGCTAACCACCGATTCTCTACATCATACCACCCTCAAATAAGTGGTCAAGTTGAAAACATGAACAAAGCCCTTAAAAGAATTCTTGAAAAATTTGTTAAAGATAATCCTGCCATCTGGTCAAGAAAACTTGATAATGCTCTGTGGGCCTTTCGTATTGCTTTCAAAACACCAACCAGTACAACACCATACAAGCTCGTATACGGTAAAAACTACCACCTGTCATTTGAAATTGAACACCATGCATACTAGGCCCTAAAAACTATAACCCAGATTATCTCTTTGGGTAATAGCTCCCAATATCTCTTTGGGTAATAGATCTCAGTATCTCTTTGGGTAGTAGCTCCCAGTATCTCTTTGAGTAGTAGCTCCTAGTATGTCTTCGGATAGAGGCTCCCGGTTCTATGAAAATATGTGATTCATGAGCTTAGGGCAATAATATTGTTTTCAATAATAATACTGTTTTCCATAATAATATTGTTTTCCATAATAATATTGTTTTCCATAATAATATTGTTTTCTATAATAATACTATTTTCCAAAATAATACTATTTTCCACAATAATATTGTTTTCTATAATAATATTGTTTTCCAAGATAATATTGTTTTCCATGATAATATTGTTTTCCATAATAATTGTACTCATTGCAATTATTACACTTATGTGTGTATAACAACGTAACCCACTATTAAACTTGTACTCAACTATTATAACTAAAAACCTATGAATTTCACTCAACCTTTGTGTTGACCCTTTTAGCATGTTTATCTCAGGTAATTGAGCAACCTATGGCACGGAGTGGCACGGACTTGAAGATGGCTAAACTGTTATCATTCAAACTTTATGTTTCTATATTTTGGGACCTCTTTTGTAAAACTCTGATATGATATTGAATGATAACTAAATTTTCCAAAACATCTCTTTTGAGTCGTTTTCTATGATTATGTCTGTTGATCCATGAAGTAATACCCCAGATTAGCTTCCGCTGCTATATGTCAAAAATGGGGGTGTTACAGATTGGTATTAGAGCTCATGGTTATAGAGAACAAGGGTAAAACCTAAACTATAACTACTTTTTCCATCCAAGAAAGTCCTCCGTGCCACTGCATTTCCCCGAATAGTGTATGTAAGAGATTTGCGTAGCAGATAATACATAACTATTATATTATTATATAAATAACTTATGTTATTTACACTGGGTTGTTATATAGTCATGTCTTCATACACCCACCCTTCTATCCCTTCTGATTACGATGTGAAGGATGCTTTTTCCTTTACATATGCTCCTAACTATACCCCGACTTCACCGGACTATTCCCGAGATTTCCTTTCTCCTGAGGATATTTCACCAACTAAAGACACTGAGACTCATGTTGAATCACCCATTCCAGTATCTCCATCTTCATCAGTTGGATCTTCATCATCGGTTAGGTCAACTACACCACAACCAGACTATCCATTTGATGAGTCTATCTTTGCAGAGTTAGATAACTCATTATGGATCATACCGCGACCACTGGGAAGTGAACCAGTCCCCGAGGAACCTGATGAGTCAGATACTTGTTATAATGTTCATCTCTGAAAATAATCTTTGAGGATATCCAGGTTCAAGAGTCTTCTAAACAAGATCCAAGAACTCAAAAACAACAATGGAAAACCACCAGATTAGACCTGTGTCATTTACAGCTCTCTAAAATCCAACCACTAAATGTATGAATAATGACACTTGTCAAATTTTGCTATGTAAATTATATAGACAAGTTATTTATACAGTGGTGATTCCGTTATACCTCGTTGTTTCATAATACCAATTGTGTATGTCAAAATTATCTATCCTATATCTTGTAGTATGATGACTTATATCTTTATCCGGGATTACTATGTTTCTTTTACCATATGATTTTCTCAAACCTTTATACCTAGAAACACTAAACCTTTTATTGGATCACACACTCCATTATCTCTGTATATATCTCTGGAAGTCTTAAATTCCAAAATTTTCTGTTATATCTTGCAATGTAATATCAAAGAATGATCACAATTCTTTGTATTATAATTTTCATACCTTAACTTGTGATATGACTATATCATTTTATGGTTCTTATTCTATGTTGTCTTGTATATATTAATAGATGCCTCCCAAGAGAACATCAACATCTGAAACACCAACTATGACTCAGGCTGCCATCCGGCAACTGATTGCTGATGGTATTGCTGCAGCTTTGGAAGCACAAGCTGCTACTATGGCAAATACCAATAGGAATGTAATAAGTAACTACAAAGGGTTTATGAGTTGTCAACCTTCCTATTTCAATGGTACGGAAGGAGCTGTTAGCCTTATCCACTGGTTTGAATGTACTGAATCGGTATTTTCTTGTAGCAAGTGTGCCGAGGAAGACAGAGTGACATTTGCTACTAGTACTCTAACCGATGACGCCTTGTCCTGGTGGAATGCATACGCCCAACCTATTGGGATAGAACAAGCCAACAGGATCACCTGGACCGAATTGAAAAGGCTCTTGACCAATAAGTATTGCCCTCGAACTGAAGTCAAGAAAATGGAAGACGAATTTTACAACTTGGCTGTGAAAGGAAATGATCTCAAAACTTACGTTAGAAGATTCCAGGAATTAGCAGTCTTATGCCCAAACATGGTACCAAACACCGAGAAGCTTATGGAAGTCTTTATCGGGGGATTACCCAGAAGTATTGAAGGAAATGTTACTGCTTCAAAACCTCAAACTCTGGAGGAAGCCATTACCATAACCCAGAGGTTGATGGAGCAGGTAATAAAACACAATTCTGCGCAAGAAACCAATGATCACAAACGAAAGTTTGAGGATAGAAGAAACACCACCGACAACAACAACTACCCCAATGATCGCAACAACAATAACCACTCCAACAATCACAACAACGACAACTATCAAAATAACCACAACAATCACAACCGTAATAATGATTACCACCAACAGCAGAATAGAAGGCAAGAAACTATCAGAACTTATGCTGCCACCCCAACTGAGAACAAAAGGTATACTGAAAACAAAAGGTACCATGGAAACCTTCCTTTGTGTACAAGATGCACCCTGCATCACACAGGAGTTTGCACTGTCAAGTGTCAGACTTGCAACAAAGTGGGTCATCTGACCAGGGACTGCAAAAACTAAGGACTTCTATTTCCAAACCATCACTCCATCACTCAACTAAATCTCGGGACGAGATTTCTGTAAGGTTGGGGGACTATAACAACCCGTAATTTTCGTATGTATTATCATCATGTAATATCTCACTACTAATTAATACAACCTTATTCACGGGAATATTTTTCGTTTTTATTTCATTCTATTTTGTAACCTAGTTTATATTTTTAAAGTAAACGAGCTCACGCAACTACCTATGCCTATTGCATCTATGTTTATATCATGTTAACATCCTAATATGTCAAGTCTATATCTTAATATCATTTTTACCAAGTACATTATCCATTTAACGTACTTTTCAAAACGTTATTTCAAAACAAGCATTAAACGTTAACGTTTATATACAACCCTAATTATATGTAATGTATACATATAAAATGAATGTACAAGCCTTTAAAGCATGTGTACAATGCACAATATTTGAAATATATTTTCCTTCTAAATCAATGTACAAGTCATTTAAGCTCAATGTATAAAATCATGAAGTACGAATTCAAACTAACTCGTTTTCTCTCCAAATTCATTCTAGTTTCTTACCACCACTTGATCTCATGTTACAAGCTCTTAATGCACAACATTTAAATCATTTTTTCCCTCCATTACACTTCACAATATACGTTTTAGAACCCTAAAACCCTAAACGAAACCCTAAAACCCTAATTTTGTTTTAAACCTTAAACCTTAATCCTAAACCCTAAACTAACACTAAACCTTAATCCTAAACCCTAATCCTAAACATTAATCTCAGCCTTAACAAAACCCTAATCATAAAATCCTAAACCCTTGTACCCCGTAACCCTAATCTAGTTTAGAAACCCTAACCCGTAACCCTTTTGACCCGTAAACCCTTAAACCTATTTTAAACCAATAGTAAGCTAGTTACAATCAATATAGCATCCAGGCACCTTCATGACTCACCTCCTTGTCATCTTAAGCACCTCCATTACCTTCCTTTATCACCAAGTAAACAAACACCCCCACTCGTCACCTCCTTTGATAACCGCACCTTTACCACCCTTTTTCCACCACTCCTAGCAACCCTTGGCCTCCAAGCTTGACTACTTGATCCCCACCCCAAGTATTCTTGGCCTCCAATGTGTAAAACTTAGGCACCAAGTCCTTTTTTGCCTATATAAAGCCGAACCAAACACACACTCTCAATTCATCCATTTAACTCTCAACCAAGCTCAAAACAAGTTATATCCAAGCTAAGGAAGAAGTAGAAGGTCCTTAAGATCATAATAGAAGCCAAGAATTAAGAAAAAGAAGCCCTTGAAGTCATTTCTAGGCGTACGAACCCGAAAACCTCATTTTGACTCATTTTAGCTCAAGTGAGCTCAAAATATTGTTCAATAAGCTTATAATCTGTATTAGAATGTTCATAATACTCTTAAGATCATATATAAACTCTTGTTTAAGCCTTGAATCCTCAAACCCATGTGTTTTTTATTAAAACCCTAAAAACAACCCGTTTTGATTTTCTAGCTAAGGAATCATTTTTCTAAACTTTTGTTACGTTAAAACATCTTATTTTAGCTTATTCTAATCAGCTATAACCTGTAAATATCATTTGGAATCTTAAAATAAGCTTGCATAGCTTTTTGGACTTGTTTTGCAAATATATTCCATGCTAGGGGTATATATTGTAACTTTCTGAAATTTATAACTAAATGGGCTGAAAATGTCATTATTTCAAAGTTATAGCTATAAGGACTTGTTTTGCCAAGTTTCAAAGTTAAAGGTTTAAATTATATATACTTTATATATAAAGGACTAAACTTGTAAAAGTTTATAAACCAAGGACATATATTGCCATTTTTGCAAACTTAAAAATATAAAATATAATATTTTTAGATAAATTATAAAAATATATATTAATATTATAAAACTCGATTTTATTAAAACCCGACACATTTGTCGTTATTAATCATCGATCGACACATTATAAAACAATTACGTTGTATATTTAACGTAATTTATCATCAACTAGCTTTTGAAGAAACATAAAATCATTTAACGTATCACGTTACTAGGGAGTTTCATATGAAGAGAGTTCCATTTGAAGTACATTCGTTTGACAATTTGTTGTTTTTAACGATTTAAAGTGCCCTGACTCCTCAAACCATACTACATGGTCTCCGAATTATGATAGCCCGAACAGTGATACAATATTTCCATAAATTGATAAATCAAAGTAATACGTTAAACATCATGAAGTTTTGAAACATAAACCATCACACTAAGACTTGACATATTACCCCAGGTTGCGTGGCGAAGCCGTTACTTTCACCTATTATACTTTTGCCATCAATCAGATTTCCCGGTACTATTAAGGTGAAGTTCATAGCCTCGCCTTTACTTATTTACATGTTTTATAAACCCGCGAGGGGGATACATGCTTGTTTTATACAAATTAAACACAAGTGATTTTGATATGTGATATGGTTCCATCACTGTGAATAGTCCCATCTTTATATGTTTTCTAAATCCCGTGGGGGATTCATGCTATAAACTATGAATACAAGTGTTTTTCCAACTATATGCTATCCTGATATATTATTGCCTAAGTTACCTCCATTTTCCCATAAGACATCCCAGTATCTCTTTGGGTAATAGCTCCTAGTATCTCTTTGGGTAGTAGCTCCCAGTATGTCTTCGGATAGAGGCTCCCGGTTCTATTAAAATATGTGATTCATGAGCTTAGGGCAATAATACTGTTTTCCATGATAATACTATTTTCCATGATAATACTGTTTTCCATGATAATACTGTTTTCCATAATATTTGTACTCATTGCAATTATTACACTTATGGGTGAATAACAACGTAACCCACTATTGAACTTGTACTCAACTATTATAACTGAAAACCTATGAATTTCACTCAACCATTGTGTTGATCCTTTTTAGCATGTTTATCTCAGGTAATTGAGCAAACTATGGCATGAAGTGGCACAGACTTGAAGAGGGCTAAACTGTTATCATTCAAACTTTCTATTTCTAGATTTTGGGACCTGCTTTTGTAAAACTCTGATTATATTGAATGATAACTAAATTTTCTAAAACGTCTCTTTATGAGTTGTTTTCTATGATTATGTATGTTGATCCATGAAGTAATACCCCAGATTAGCTTCCGCTTCTATATTTCAAAAATGGGGGTGTTACAAGTTGGGCAAAGCTAGCAAAGGATGTGATTAAATCTAAATTGACCTATTTAAGGTATGTAATGGTTTATATGATATGATGTAATGTGTTTAATGTGTAATGTGATAGATTTGATGAATGTAGTGATGAAAGATGTATAATATCATGTTATTGCCGTTTACTTACTAAGCCTCGTGCTTACGGTTTAGATGCTTAATGTTTTTATAGTTTTTTTGCGATGAAGGTAAAGCATTTGGTAAAAGGTTAAGTTTTAAAAGCAATGATTAATTATAAATGATGATATTCGTAGGAGCTTAGTAATAGTTACCGAGCTCAAATCAACGTTGAACCCCTATTGTGTCGTTGAGTCATGTATTTGGTAATGTGATCTATAAATATTGTTTTTAAGTGTCCAAGTTCAGGTCTTGGTCTTGGAACAAAGGACATGTAAGTTTTCTAAGAGTCTTGAGTTAAGGTGTAATTGAAAATGGGTCAAAATAGATGTTTGGCAAACCCCGTGATGTATATGCTAATGGGTCATTTAGACCATAAATGCTTATGAACATGATGTAATATGTTATGTTCATGATTTTTGGAAGTTTGATGTTTTGTCGAGTTATGGAAGTCGTTTTCCAAAAAATAAAAAATGTAAAAAATTAGCAAAAAATGCATGTCAGAAACCATACAGATGTATAGTTTATGTGCATACGGCCGTATGTTCTGAATGTGATTTTTAGCACATTCTGTGAAGGGACCATACATCCGTATGGTATTTTCCATACAACCGTATGGTCTAAACTCAAAAAGGGCAGAATCTGTTTGTATGGCCATAGAGCCGTATGATATCTAACCATACAGCCGTATGGTACTTGTTTAGATTTTAGTCGTTTTGTTTATGTCGTAAAAACTAAACCGTAAGGAGTTAGAATTCGTGCCTTATACCGTTGGAAATATATTTGAGTCTATTTTATGATAAAGATACTTTCAAGAGTTGAGTGGTAATATATTTTGATCAGTTTATTAAGGAATGATACAAGGTCATTCCGCTCATTCGATTGAGTAAAGTTTTTAATTTTTGGTTAAATTTAGAGTCGAGAAAGGGGTGTTTCAACTTGGTATCAGAGCTTTGGTCTAAGGGAAGTAGGTTTCCACTATATGTTGTCTAAACTTAGACCACTCGTAGATGCGTATGCCGTAAGTTTAAGTAATGAAGAATGTGAATGCCTTAGTATAAGGTAGATTAAGTGCTTGCGGCTTTGATTACGATGATGCTTAAGTATAGAATGATTATGAAAAGTAATATATGTTATTTTTGCTATAGACTAAAAGATTACGAATGCGACTAAGAATGCAAAACACTTATCAAAGAAGTGTTAAGCGTAGAAGTATATGTTTACATGATGTAAAGTCTATGGTAATTTATTTAAATATATAAGAGATGTAAGATGTATTTGATGATATGAGTTTAAGAAATGCTAAGCTAAGATAAATGCATAGGATTGCATTTTAAAAAGTGATGATGAAAATATGGGAATATGGGCAAGTAAATGAAAATATATACTAATAAGCATGATATGTAAAGGTATGACTAAAATGTGAAGATAAATGTTACATAGAAAACACGATAACTAAATCGAAATGTTGAATAAGGATAAATGTGGTGAATGAATGACGTTGAAGAAGAATTGCGCTAAAATATTAATGATGCTAAATACTCTAAATGAATGATAAAGAATGAATAAAATCATAATAATGAATGAAAGAGATGTATGTGATGAATAAAGAGAAGTAAATGATTATATTATAAGAATAACCTATGTAAGGTTATAAGCGAAAAGTTAAGCAAACTAAATGATGCCTTGGTATAGAAAATTGAATAAGTTGTCAACTTGGGGTTGACAAGAGAATGATAAATGAAATGTGAAAACATATACGTATATGTAATACATGAGAATGACAAGTGTAAATTAGATCTTGTGAAAGATGATAAAGTGCGAGCCAGAATTGCGTAAGGCAGTAAAAAAATAGAACTGGAGAAGTATATGATTAGAAAAGTACGTAAATGACAAAAGGAGTAAAGAATGGTAAATTTAAACATAACTTGGATCCAGTGTGAAATGTAATGGTATCATCCGGCTTGGCCAAGCTTGTTAAAGTGTAAAGTGAATGTTAATGGTACCGCAAGGGTACGGTTTTAGTCCCTTCAAGGGAATGTGATAATGATCTAGATCTAAGGCTAAAGGGGTAATAATATAACGTGGGGAAAAATGAAAGAATAAGGATCGATAATTGTAAAATGTGAAAAATGTTGAAAGTTAAAGTGTATAATAGTAGTTGGGGTGTTATGTCAAAATTGTATAAGTAGGATGATTTATAATCTCCTTATTTAAATGAATTAGGACGCCTCTTCATTTAAATAAAGAAATTATGAATCACCAAACCATAAGTTTATATTTTCTTATTTGCATTGATTGGGACGCTTCTCAATGTAAATAAAGAAGTATGGATGAGTGGGCTTATGTGTTATCGGCATAGCATGAGAGGAAATCAAGAAGTAGAGGATGAAAGACTAAGATTAGTTAGATGTCGTATGAAAATAAGATAGGTGAAATAAGAAATTGAGCATAACTTTTACTAGAGACCTCAAGGGAAAACTAAATTTTAGACGTTAGGAGTATAGGTTGAAGGATATAAGTTTAAATTGATGTTATAATATGCCTTATGGCATGGTGTAATGATTATGGTGGTCGCTAAGTATTATTAGCACCCTAATGTAAATGAAAAAGGTCTAAGATAAGGTATTGAATTTCCTCGAGTGACTTATAGTCTTTGACAAAAATTAACTAAAAAGAGGTAAAGAAAGCAAAGTGTTATAATAGAAATGATAAAATAAATGTCAAAATGATTACGGTAGATAAGAAAGTATAAACTAATGTTGACTTATGATAAGTCAATGTAATGCAATTTCTCAAGTGACATGTAGTTCTTAATGAAAATTTAGAAAAGAAATGAATGGAAACGTAATGATGTAGAGAAAAAGTTACTAAAATGATAGAATCGAAAATGATAAATATCACCTAAATTACGCTTGTCATTAGAAAAAGTATAAATATGATAGGAATGAGCGTGATGTAACTAGTTGAGCATATAATTGAGAATGTTAAGATGATTTGTGAGGTCAATGTGATCAAGTTTTGGTCAATATTAGATGAAGAGATTTCAAAGACGAAATCTAAATAAGGGGGATAGATTTGTAACACCCCAAAACCAGTTTATAAGTATTTAATTACGAGAATGCCATTGGGATAGTTTGACCAAGACTTTTATAGGTTTGAAGACGATATGTAATTGGTTAGTAAACCCGGTAGTCAAACTATAAGTATAAATGTTAAGTAAATGGTTTTAGAAAATACCATGTATTATATAAATTATTATGGCCAAATAGGAAGGAAAAGAAATTGAGGGACCATTCTTGCCAAATGATAAAACTTGCAACACTAAATATCTGGAACTTCCACAAAGTTCCAGATTATTAAAGTGGGAGTGTGTAGGTGTCGACACAGGAAGGAAGAAAAGAGAGGGAAAAAGGTAGGAAATTTCTAGTGATGATTTGAAGATGAATTAATGTCCCAAATCAAGATACAAGCTCATACTAATGATCCCTACAAGGTAAGTAATCCATTAATTAAGTTAATTGAAGAATTATTGAGTTAGGGTTTATCTACCCAATTTAGAGGTTTTAGATAAAAAGTGTTTTAAAGTAAAGAGATAAGGTTATAGAAATTATAGGTAAAGCTATATTGATTAAAGTTATTAATTTTGGGGGTTTTGATTATATGATCATGATATAATCATATGATGGCTAAAGGTGTTGAAATATAAGCTAATGGTTATATAAACCATTATTATAGTGCTCCAATTATGTGTTTAAAGTGTTTATGGTTTATGATGATTTTGGCTTAGGAAGCAAGTAAGGATAATGATGATGTTCTTGATAAACTTAGCTTGGATTCAAAGTAAGTAAACCGGTTATAACATGAAATTGTATTGATTTTACCATGTATGTGTTATGTGGATAATGTAAGGAAGTTTAGGATGCCTTCGTTAGAAAGCTTGAACTAATAGTATATTTGAGACTAGTTAGGAAAAGCTAGCAATGGATGTGATTAAGTCTAAATTGACCTATTTAAGGTATGTAATTGTTTATATGATATGATGTAATGTGTTTAATGTGTAATGTGATAGCTTTGATGAATGTAGTGATGAAAGATGTATAATACCATGTTATTGTCGTTGACTTACTAAGCCTCGTGCTTACGGTCTAGATGTTTAATGTTTTTGTAGGTTCTTGCGATAAAGGTAAAGCGTTTGGTAAAAAGGTTTAGGTTTGGAAGAAAGGATTAAGTATAAATGAAGATATTCGTAGGATCTTAGTAATAGTTACCGAGCTCAAATCAACGTTGAACCCCCATTGTGTAGTTGGGTCATGTATTTGGTAATGTGATTTATAAATATTGTTTTTAAGTGTCCAAGTTCAGGTCTTGGTCTTGGAACAAAGGACATGTAAGTTGTCTAAGAGTCTTGAGTTAAGGTGTAATTGAAAGTGGGTCAAAATAGGTGTTTGGCAAACCCCGTGATGTATATGCTTATGGGTCATTTAGACCATAAATGCTTATGAACATGATGTAATATGTTATGTTAATGATTTCTAAAGTTTGATGTTTTGTCGAGTCATGGAAGTTGTTTTTCAGAAAATAACAATTGTAAAAAATTAGCAAAAGTGCAGGCCAGAGACCATACAGCCGTATGGTTTATGTCCATACGGTTGTATGCTCTGAATGTGATTTTCAGCACATTCTGTGAAGGGACCATACAACCGTATAGTATTTTCCATACAGCCGTATGGTCTAAACTCGGAAAGGGCAGAATTTGTTTGTATGGCCATATAGCCATATGGTATCTAACCATACAGCCATATGGTACTTGTTTAGATTTTAGTCGTTTTGTTTACGTCGTAAAATCTAAACCGTAAGGAGTTAGAATTTGTGCCTTATACCGTTGGAAAGGTATTTGAGTCTATTTTATGATAAAGATACTTTCAAGAGTCGAATGGTAATATATTTTGATCAGTTTATTAAGGAATGATACGAGGTCATTCCCGGTCATGCGTTTGAGTAAAGTTTTAAATTTTTGGTCAAATTTAGAGTCGAAAAAAGGATGTTTCACTGTGAACATGAATGATCCAGAGTCCTTTTAGAAAATGAGAAATGAAAAATATTTTGTTTGGGTTGTGTAGATATTGTATAAAACTGATGTTTGAAGTTGTGAATAAAAACGATGGGATATGATAATATTTATAAGTAAATAAAATGATAAAGTTAAATTATCATAATATGTTTTTTTGGAACCCAAATATAAATGCCGGTGAGGCCTTTTTTACGGTTATTTAATTTTTCTTTGAAACTTGTTTCGTTGTTGAAACTAGCAAAAATGAACAAATAGCCACCATCGGTGGTGGTTCATTGCTACGGTCGTTCGTAGGTGGTGGTGGACGAACACCACCTCCCATAGTGAGTACTTTTAAACGAATCCACTTAAGCTATCCCTCTTATATATTTGACTAGCTAAAAGAAATATGAATTTTACATTTTTTTTTCAGAAGTAGTATGAGAAGGTATTTAATAGATGATATCCATATATTACACAAGCCAGAAGAAACAAACAATCGAGTATACCTAATTTAAATTTCAATTGTTTGCATGCATGTAATCCAATATAAATTGTCAAATAAGTGAAAAAGAACATAAGTTGTGTAAAAATATAAGAGTGAATGTGACAAAATAGTTAACAAGTTTTTGGTTTCATACATTTTAACTCTAAAACTTTCTTTTATCCCGTTTAAGTCATACAACTTTCTTTTCATATATCAAATAATATAGTTGACATTGTATGATGTGTTAGATACAAATAAACTTGTGTAAATGACTGGCATGACTTTTCAGAGTTTTCATAAGTTTTAAAATGCATAGGCAGCATAGCAATTAACATAAAAAAACTCGTATATCTTATGGTGTTTAACAAATGAGGACTCTTTGGTTTAAAACAATACCCTATAAAAAATGACGTAATTATCTGATGAGGTATAATCTCTTCCGGAACCTCTGAAGAAAACAACGCAACTAGCTATCTTTGCTAAACTAGCACGATCTAAGCCAGACGTATACTCCGGAGAAGCTGGTTCGTCGAAGGATAGACCAGGTCAGTATCAGCGCTAGTAAGGTAAAGTCTAGGGACGGCCTGACAAGTAAGTATTAGTCGGTACCACCGTCCTTAGCCTGGCATGTAAGCAACAAGCTGGGTTAGTGAATATAGAGGAAGCACCAGCTCAGCGACTTCCTCGCTGGCCCTAAGCTACAACCATAATTCTCGTGTCGCCAGGTAAGGTTTGAGTAGTATAAATAGAGGAAGCCTATTCATCTGGAACGAACAAAACACACCTAAACCACACTTTCTCTCTTCAATTCTCTCTGCACTTATCTCATACCAACCATACTTATTCTTACGCCGAAGTTGGTCTCGAACTAAAAACCCAGAGCGAGCTAACGGTGTTCTTTTTAATTTCAGCTAGGATACAAAGGAGCTACCTCCGAAGGAGTGAAGTTCGAAGCCCATTTGTTAAACCCAAGCGGGCCACATAAATTTGCTTCAATAATATCCTTCATTAGTAGCAAGAGCATCCCTTGTTTCTATTAAAATGCTTGCATTCCTAGCCCAATTGTTACATGATGCTCCATTAATTAGACATACGAGCCATCTTAGCACATGCACGGGTCTTGTTTATCGGTGATATTTTCCAAATATTTACAACGAAGCTTTGGTCAAAATATCTGCAAAACGTGTTTGGTGTTAGTTTTCCTTAATATCTACCCCTCCTATATAGCAAGCTATCCTAAACTTGATCTCCTTCCCAAAACTCTATTAAAACTACACCCGGCAAAAAAAAACCTATCCAACGAACCATATTGAAACTCGACTTTTAACAAAGAGAATAACACAAACACCGTCCATTAAAATATAACTCATCCAAGATTCTTTTTTTTCCCAAATCAAAATATAAGATGATTACATAAACCCTAATTATTAAAATTGTTCGATTATCAAAATCAAAATCATCCAAAAATCCTTTTTTCCCCAAATAAAAATCTAAGATGATTTACATAAACCCTAATTATTAAAATTGCTCGATTCTTCATGGTTTCCTTTCCTGGTGTTTGTCATCGTTTTTGTTGGCTGACATGGTTGTTTGGGTGTGTAGAGAAGAAAAAAGCCATCAAGGATCATCTGCTTAAACTAAGATGCAAGGATAAGAAAGATTATATTACAGTAATTATTATATATGTTGCTATTTTTTTCTTGATATGTTTTCGTTCTCATATCGAGTGTCTCTTGATTGCACTTTTACCTCTCACCCCTTCACTTTTGATAGTTTAGAGAGATGATAATTATAGTTTGGTTAGAAGAGTCGATTTGTCATATAAAATACATCAAAAGAGTAATTTTGCCACTAATCTATTATACCACCCTTATTTGGCACTAAACATCGGTCGTTAGTACATATTTTCCATTCATCCGTTTAGGTAGTTTAGTCTTACA
>BQNB010130040.1:0-19008 GCA_026074375.1 Tanacetum coccineum | reverse complement strand
ATATTCAACCCATGCTTCTTTATAATTAGCTTCTAATTAATTTACCAACTATTAATAAACCAATTAATTATACATATAATATTAGTTCTAATTAATATATCTCTCCTTTATTATTTCTCTTAACGGTTCACTAAGGGAAACCCAAAAAGGACTCTACCTTTGATGACAATCTTACCAATTAGGTATGAACTTAGACACTAAATCCAACAGTCTCCCACTTAGACAAGTCATCAACTATAATTGGTCTAAGTCTATCCTGATTAACTAAGCAGAGAGTGACATCCAATGCAGCTGCCGAACTCCGAATTATATCTTAGAGACATCCCTTAGATAAGTGATCAACTATTCCTTTCTTCTACTGATCGTATGAACCTGAGACATGGATTTTAATCAATCTTTAAGTTCAACATTATGTTTCCTGATTTCTAATTATTTGACTATATGAGACTACTAAATTGAACAAATCAATTTAGTCCCAACCAAGCCTAAAACATTTAAGTCAACATCTAATCATCGAGGGGCCCATAGATATCGCTTTCCAATTTAAGCAAAAGGAACAAATAAACTTTGAATACATAGAACTAGTTAACTCGTCATGTCATACCTAGCATATCCTTTATAACTGGCATTTACACGCAGCATTTGAATAAACTAAAGTATAACAGACTTGAAAAACTAGAAATTCTATGTATCTTCATTTTCAGAATAGAGGATATTATCATCTTAGAATTACTCATGATATTAATCCATGAAGTAATCTCTCTAAGTACGGGTTTCTCCTATACTTAATTCCCATTAAGTACTCATGAGTGTTGCAGCATTCTCTATGCTATGTCTAATCTTTATAGACAATCTACTAACACTTCATGACAGTCTTAAATCAATACTTACTTCCTGTAGTATGAACGACTGAGGAGGTTTGAGTAAACTAAGTACTCAGGAAGTGGATTCTAAATATGCAAAAATGAAACACAATGATAAACAATAGTAAATGGTAGCACACATGCAAATAAACAAATCTCCATTATTTAATCACCAAATCCATTACAATATCAATCATTGTTTATAATGTTTCAAATTCAAACTAACAACTAAAACTTTATATTATCTTTCAATCCTATGCTCCTAGCATGTTCATCGTGTCTGGACTTAGCCAATGCCTTTGTGAATGGATCAGCTGGATTATCCTCTGATCGTATGTGCTTTACAATCATGTGTCCTTCTTCTACTTTGCTTCGAACAAAATGGTATTTTCTTTCAATATGCTTTGACTTTTTTAATCATTTCTCGTGAACTTTCGATACTTAATAGCTTGAATTACTTGCAGGTTCACTTGAAGACATCCCGAGGTCAAACACAACAATGATCACGTACTTATACGCTAAGGAACACAACATACAAGAAAGATAAAGAATCAAGCCTAAAGTGAAAATGTGCGCCGCACTAAGCAATTGTGCGCCACACTTATCCTCAAGTCAAATAAATTAAAGACTTAGTCAAATTCAGCATTAACTCCATAAGTACGTCGCAAAAAAGTATTTTGTGCGCCGCACTTCCTATCTGACGTTGAAGAATAAATGAAGACATAAATGCCACTACATTAATACCCCAAGTATGCCGTATAAATTCCTTTGTGTGTCGCACTTCTCCAATAAACATTTAATTCCCTCGCATTTAATCACCAAGTACGCTGAACAAATTCCCTTGTGCGCCGCACTTCCACCCTAAAATCAGCCTATAAATAGAGCCAAAATTCACACATTTCAAATCATCTCATACTTACAAAACAACTAAGTATTCATCCCATCATCCATTCTTCAACTAACACACACAATTATCTCTCCCTTATGAAGTCCTAAACACTTTCCAACCATTCTCCAAGCATAAACACCATATGCTTTGAAGAATAAAGATCAAATCACCAAGAACGATGAAGAACATCATGCTAGTTTAGTAAAAGAATGAAGTTTGTTATGGAATCAAGGTATGTTATGAACTCGTTAGCCATGAGAGGCTAAATCTCTCATGACTACTCGGTGATTTATGATAATGAATAAGTGTTTGGTATGATCATGATCTCTTTAATCTCAAACTTATGTTGCGACCCTATTATGTCTTATCTTGTTGGTTTTGCTTATCACTCTTAGATTATATAATCATATTGGTATAGGTCAAAAGACCCGTTATGATCTATTTGGTTTTAAAGATTTGTCTATGATCTTTAACGTCTGTGTTGAGAAATCCACTTTCGTAAACTAATAAATAAAATAAGCTTTGATATATTAGCAACTGGATTGTTTGAGTGACACATTTGGTCTAGTTAACTAAATATAAGTCTTAAGTTAATCAAGTTAATTTGTGAAAACGTTTTCTGACGAGAAATCCTTTTTATAAGTTAAATGTTCCATCTTTGAGGTCTTAATCATTTCCAACACTTATGAATTATTTTCAACTATCCGAGTAGTCATCTTTATTATCACTGGTAAAACAAAAGTTATTTTCAAAACTGTTTAAGTTTATTTCTTTCTGATTATTTGAACACTACTTCAATCCCTGTGGACGACCCGTCTGAACCTAAAAATTAATATACTAATACGATGGTTAAAATTTACCCGTGTGTTTCCCTATAATAAAAATTGGTATTTTCAGTCATTATAAATTTAAAGCTTTTGAAACACATCAAAGTTTTTGGCGCCGTTGCCAAGGATTTTTTTTAAGCTGTTCTGTAATCAACTCTGGAAAATTACTTTAACTACCCCTTTTTTTCAAAATCGCCATAACAGTTTTTATGGCAAACGACCCAACAATTTCTTCTCTTCCCTTGGATGCATACACGTGCGTCCAATAGCTGAACTTTTTTTATTCTTTTTTTGTTTGTATACTCTGAACCTGAACGTACTATGAATCGAAGGCTTCGTCGACGAAACAGGAGAGTTCCTTATGATCAAAGAAACAATCCACCTCAACACCCGAGAATTGTCTATCTGTCAATTCTCGACATCAATTACTTCCGTAACTTTCTTGATATTCTTCGAAATTACGATCCAATGGATGATGAACCCATGTGGGCTTCCGACCGTGTTGTCGCTTCGACTCCCGGTTTCATAATCACTATTCCTGAAACCGCAAACGAATTTGCCGTTAAAGGTAACCACTTGACCATTGTCAAAGGAAACCAATTTGATGGTAGAACCAAAACCGATCCTCATAAACACATTCACGAATTTCTCAGAATCTGCGATATGTTTAAATACAGAGATACCAAAATGAAGCTGTCCGCCTAATGATGTTTCCCCTATCGCTCACTAGAGAAGCAAAAACATGGTTGGACGAACTCAACGAAGGAACTATCAAAATGTGGGATGAACTTCGAACCACTTTCATTATCCGATTCTTTCCCCCAGCTCTTTTCGACCGACTCCTCGGAGAAATCCGTGCCTTTTCTCAACATGAAAACGAATCTCTAACCGATGCTTAGCTTCGTATGAAGGAAATGCTCCAAAAATTCCATGGTCAAATCTGTCCAAAGGAAATATTATCAAATTATTTTATCATGGTCTCAGTGAGATAACCCAAGAAGTTCTAAATGTCAAAGCTGGTGGTATTTTTCTCTATAAAACACCAAATCAAGCTTATCAGCTTCTCGAAGATAAAGTCTTACTCAAACTCGATTGGGCTAAAAATTAGAAAACCAAATCATCTCTTAAGAAAATTTTTGCTTTCTTCGATGAAGGTAGCAGTAATTTCGATACTGACAAAATTATAGCCCGAATAGATGCCATGACCATCAAAATGGATGCTCAGTACAAAGAATTCTAAACTCGTGCTAAAAAACCAACGCCCGATCTTGACGATGATGACATACATATGTCCCGTGAAAAAGAAGCTAAATTCATGCAAACTTTTCGTATGACTCGGTTTTACAATGATTACCGCGATCGAGACTCAAATCGCGATAATTGGCGTTCAAGCGGACGGAATGATTACAACCAAGATAACTACCGATCCAACACCGACGACAAACCCTACGATCTTCAAAAACAATTCAACGATTTCATGAAGTCTCAACAATCAACCAACGCTGACCTCAAAACTCAACTCGAAACAATAGCCAAAAATCATTAAGCTTCCATTCAAAACGTCAAAACTAAGTTCGACAGACTCGCTGACAAGCAATCTGGTCGATCTTCTGGATCTCTTCCAAGCAACACTCAACCTAACCCACGAGGTAGCAACTATAAAGCTTACCAACCACCGCAATCTCATAATTAACGTGTGAATGTTGTATTCACAATAAGTGGTAAATCCTATGATCCACCAGATAACCCGAATGATCAACAAAATAATTCTGAAAACCCTACCAACTTCGATAGCGATGATGAAGACGATGAACCTACACCACAACCAAAAACTCGACCCACAAAACTAGTCAAAGAAACACCGCTACCAAAACCATACAAACCAAAGATACCATATCCTCAACGCCTTAGAAAAGAAAAAATGGAGGCCCAATACGGAAAATTTCTCAACATGATCCGAGTTGTCCGAATCAACGTACCACTTGTCGACGTCTTAGCCGGAATGCCTAACTATGGAAAATTTCTCAAAGAACTCATAAACAACAAACATAAAATCGAACAAATTTCAGCCGCTTTCTTGAGCGATGAAAGTTCAGCAATGATCCAAAATAAAGTTCCACCAAAACTCGGAGACCCTGGAAGTTTCCTTATTCTATGCAATTTCAAAACTTTCTCCTGCAATGCTTTGGCCGATCTTGGTGCTAGCATTAACCTTATGCCATATTCCTTATATGCAAAATTATCTCTCGAAACTCTTAAACCTACTAAAATGAGCGTAAGATTAGCTGACAGATCATTCCAATACCCTGTTGGAATAGCTGAGAATATGCTCGTTGAAGTTGGTAAATTCACCTTTCCTGCTGATTTCGTTATTCTCAAAATGGAAGAAGGTAGTAAAGTTCCCCTCATCTTGGGACGACCCTTTCTTCACATTGCTGATGCAGTTATTCGAGTTAAACAGAAACAACTCAATTTTGGAGTTAGGACTGAACAAATGATTTTTAATATCGATTCTGCGATGAAACACTCTTACTCAAACGATGATACATGTTTCAGTATCGATGTCATCGATGAAATCTTAGAAGAAGATTTCGACGCTCTTCTAGACGAAGGAAGAAAAATCCTCTATTCCATCAAAGGAACCCTTTTCAACGAAGAAATCTTTTCCGAATTTGATAAATTCATGGCGATTACCGCCGATGAAAATTCTGAATCAGAATCCGATACCGAAGAACCACCATTCGAAAAAATCACCATCAACAACGATTATAAAATCAAAACTTCTCTCGAAGAACCTCTTACGGATCTCGAACTCAAACCTCTGCCTGATAACTTGGAATATGTATTCCTGGAAGAACTATCTTTCCTTCCTGTAATCATATCATCTAAACTCTCTGCTCAAAACAAAAGCAACCTTGTATCGGTCCTTAAAAAACACAAACAAGCCTTTGCTTGGAAAACGATAAACATTCATGGTAATTTCCCATCATTCTGTAAACGCAAAATATAACTCCTGAATGACAAGAAACGAGTTGTTCAAAAACAAAGAAGGTTAAATCCAAACATGTAGGAAGTTGTTAAAAAAGAAATCGTTAAACTCTTGGATACCGGTATTATTTATCCAATTACCGATAGTCCTTGGGTTAGTCCTATTCACTGTGTACCAAAGAAAGGTGGTATTACAGTTGTCACAAACGAAAATGATGAACTTGTCCCAACAAGAACCGTTACGGGTTGGCGAGTATGCATCGATTATCGTAAACTCAATGAAGCAACCATAAAAGATCATTTTTCCTTTGCCGTTTATGGATCAAATGTTGGAAAGACTCGTAGAAAATAAATATTTCTGTTTCCTCGATGGTTTTTCTGGATATTTTCAAATTCCTATCGATCCTATGGACCAAGAAAAAAACAGCATTCACTTGTCCTTTCGGAACATACTCTTATAGGCGAACGCCTTTCGGGCTATGCAATGCCACAGCTATATTCCAAAGATGCATGTTGGCAATCTTTCACAACATGATCGAAGAATCAGTCAAAGTATTCATGGACGATTTCTCCGTCTTTGGAGACTCTTTTGACAAATGCCTAAACAACCTCGATAAAATGCTTCAGCGTTGTAAAGCTGCTCATCTTGTCCTTAATTAGGAAAAATGTCACTTCATGGTCAAAGAAGGAATTATGCTTGGACACAAGGTGTCTGGCGCAGGACTTGAAGTTGACAAAGCAAAAATAAACGCAATCTCAAAACTTCCACCCCCTACTAATATCAAAGGTGTTAGAAGCTTTCTTGGACATGCCGGTTTTTACCGACGTTTCATTAACAATTTTTCGAAAATTACCCGACCTCTAACTAAGCTGCTTGAAAAAGATACTCCGTTTGAGTTCGATGATGAATGTCAAAAAGCATTCGAATTATTGAAAGAGAAACTCACATGTGCTCCTGTGATCGTAAGCCCAAACTGGAATCTTTCGTTTAAACTTATGTGTGATGCAAGTGATTTCGTAGTTGGAGCTGTCTTAGGTCAAAAAGATGGTAAAAACATTCACCCGATCTATTTTTCAAGCAAAACTCTTAATCCTGCTCAACAAAAATACACCGTAACTGAAAAAGAACTTATGGCTTTAGTTTTTGCATTTGAAAATTTTAGATCCTATATTATTCTATCAAAAACTATTGTTCACACCGATCATTCAGCTCTAAAGCGTTTATTCAAGAAACAAGATGCTAAACCACACCTTATTCGTTGGATACTACTCTTACAAGAATTTGACTTAGAAATCAAGGATAGAAAATGTCGCTGCCGATCACTTGTCCCAAATTGAAAATGAAGAAATAAGCGATGACAGTGAAGTCGATGATAACTTTCCTGGAGAAACCCTTATGGAAATTAACACCAGAAATGAACCATTGTTCGCAGACTTTGCAAACTACATGGTAGTTGATATTATACCAAAAGGGATGACGTACCAACAAAAGAACAAATTCTTCTCTGACCTCAAACATTACTTTTGGGAAGAACCGTATCTTTTCAAAGTATGTTCTGACGGTATGATCAGACGCTGTGTATCTGGACCAGAAACCCGAGCCATTTTAGATCAATGTCACCACAGACCAACCGGTGGACATTATGGACCAAATCTAACCGCTAAAAGGTCCTAGATTCAGGATTTTACTGGCCGACAATCATAAAAGAAGCTCATACTTTAGTTCTACTTTGCGAAGCATGCCAAAAGACGAGAAATATATCAAAACGCGATGAGATGCCCTTAAACAACATTCAAGTATGTGAAATTTTCGATGTACGGGGTATTGATTTTATGGGACCATTCTCAGAATCACATAAGTTTGAATACATTCTTGTCACTGTTGATTACGTATCTAAATGAGCCGAAGCTTAAGCTTTACCAACCAATGATGCCCGAGTGGTTATCACTTTCTTGAAGAAACTATTTTGCCGTTTCAGAATGCCCAAAGCTCTAATCAGCGACCGAGGTACTCACTTCTGCAACAAAATAATGGAAAAGACAATGAAAAGTGTTAGCCTCATATTATATTATTAATATCGGTCTTTATGTCATTTATGTTGTAGTAGGCTAAAAGGGTAAACGGGCTCGTGAACGTAATCTAATCTTGTACTAGTTACGGACTAAGGTCCATTGTAATCCCGAGCCCGACCCAAGTCAAACACCATTCGGCCCAATAAAGCCCATGTGGTGTAAGTATAAATATCCCTCTCCAAGTGTGGAGAGGGTGTTGATTCATTTGTATTTTTCATTTGTAATTCAACCATCTCATTTCTCTCTCTTTATTTCTCTCTCTAAAATTCTTTCATATCTCCTTTCTATTTTTCTCTCTTTATTTTTCTACTTTCTCTCTCTTGTTTCTCTCTCTAAAATTCTTATCATTCTTCTCATCTATTTTTCTTGGTATCCATGGTGAAGTGAAAGTGGTTTCCGGGTTCCTACATTTGGTATCACTCGCCACGGGGTGGGTTTAGTGTTCATTTATGGTATTAGTTTTGAGCTTATTTTCGTTTCATTTAAAACTCTTGAAGGTCACGGTTTATTTTTTCAGCTTATTTTTGGATTCGGTGTGTTTTTTCTTTGTTTTGCTTTTGACAACGTACCTACTGTTTCATCACTTGAATCTCTCATATCATTTCATTTATTTGGGCTAACTTTGGGCTTCTTATCACGTTTCATTTCATTTTCTTTGATAACAACAAGCAAAGATATCCGCGCGTTGCGGCGGGCGTTAATTTTTCGCGCGTTGTTGCTGGGCGTTAATTTTTTTTTTTTATTTTTATATTTTTTTTCGCGCGGTTTTTTTATATGTTTAATAGTGTAAGTTTATTTTTTCCTGCGCGTTACTACGGGGCGTTAATTTTTCGCGCGTTGTTGCGTGTCATTAATTCTTTTTTTTTCTTTTAATTTTGTGCGAGTTTATTTTGTCGGTCTCATATTTAATAGTGCGGGTTTACTTTTTCAGTATCGTGTTTAGTAGTTTTTTTTATGGTCTTACGCGTTGTTTTAAAAAAAAAAAAAAAAAAAAAAACTAATTGGGCCGGCCCAAATTTTTGGGCTAAATTTTTTGGGCTTTTTTTGGCCTTCATATTTAATAGTGCGGGTTTATTTTTTCAGTATAGTCAATTCGGAAATGTTACCGCGGATATTTTTTTATCTGAATGCGTCGGTACTTTTGTAACATTTTTTTCCTCCCTATTTTGTGCCAACAAATTAAAAAAAAACTAATTGGGCCGGCCCAAATTTTTAGGCTAAATTTTTTGGGTTTTTTTTTGCCCAGCACTGTAGCTACAGTGCTTAAAATGAACAGTCGCTTCTCAAATGATAATATATATAATTTCAAAGCTGAAACAGTTTTTTTTATCGTTTTCCTTATCTATTTTTTCTTTCATTTTTCTTCACGCGGGCTCATTTTACTAGTTTATTAGGTTTTTTACTTGGTTTAATAAAAAAGCTCAAAAGTTTCATTCTAAAAACTGTGTTAGCTTATTGTTGAAGTTTTTGTAGCTTATTCCAGTGGCTTAACTGTTTTGTTTGGAGCTTCTTGTGGCTGTTTTTTCAAAGGGAACACGATCCACGTTTTTAGAGACAAGGACGTTGTATTTCTTGTTGGTTTCCATAGAAGACACGAAAAGGACGGAAAGAAGAAACGAACAACTCATCAACCGAACAACTCACAACAAGCGGAACCGAACAACCATTTTACTTTGTGAACCAAACAACCTTGCAACCGATTGCAACCGAACAACCTTAGAACCGAACAACCTTGCAACCGAACAACCTTGCAACCGAACAACCTTGGAACTGAACAACTCGTTTTCTTATAGAACCGAACAACTCGTTTTCTTTTTGAACCGAACAACTCACAAGCACTCAGAATCTATTTAACAAGTTCACGGAAACAAATTTTCACGTATTTAAGTCGTTTCGGGTTTTACAGTTTCGTGTGACGGTTCATTATGGGACTTACAATCTATACCATTACGATCGTGAACTCGTTTCGATCAACGTGGTATATTTAATTTTCATCGACGATAACCGTACAACTCCGCGAGATAAAATTTCAAACTCGTTGCATTTTATAAAATTCAAATGAAGAAGACATGTGAAACAGGAGGGAAACGTGTTCATTGCAAATAAAAATTCGAATTTTACACTTTTTGTCCCTGGATTTCAATACAATTTCATCATTCGTCCTTTGTTGGTTTTTTAACCCTCTTTGTTAAAACATCATTACTCCGTTAGTCCTTATTCTTATAATTCAGCTCGTTTGTCCTCAAAAGTGAATTGTAATTGCACCGTTTATCCTTATTTGAGTTTTAATCAACCGTTTCTCATTTAAAGTTCAACGATTGTGCACCGTTCATCGTTTTAAGCTCATTAATCGTTACAAAAGCTCAAGTTCTTCATCTACAACAACGGTTTCAACAATAATTAATCATTGTTTCACGGTTTCTTCTTTATTTTGTAAAATCCCGCAAAAAATTCCATTTCTTGCACACCCCGCCAAGGTGGAAACACGAGGCGTAACATCATGGATATCATCACAACACAATGGTGTCAACAATAGAGAATCACTACATGCATAACTAAATATAAAAGACACAATGTGTCATGATAATACCAAAAACAAAAGAACGACATCTTGTATTAATGAAAAAGGGGTCTCATTAATACAAAGACAATGTCTCACAAACCTATTAAAACTCATAACATTCAAGAATTCATGCAAACACTTATGAAATAAAACAAATGAGAACTTCCAATGCCATCCTAATAGTCTCTTTAGCCACTTTCATTAACTTCAACACCTTCATAACGCTTACCTAAAAATGATGCTTAAAATGTCAACACAATAGTTGGTGAGAGTCATAGGTTTTGTAGTCACCCAATACAGATTTAAATCAATCAGTGTTAATTATAAAAAATAAACATTAACATAGGCAGGACATTAAGGCTGACTATTATACATGCTAACATGCAATCATCCCAAACAAGCAATCACAATTGGGACGAAACGTGTCCCCCGTTCCATAACATGCAACATTTAGTCATGGGGAGGAATTTTATCCCCAAATTACAGACTCTTGGTACTGTAGCACACACAGGCTCATACTCACAAAGTTAGGCGAAATCTTCTTGGCACAAGTAGGCGAAAGAACAATTGCAAACATCATAAACATGCAGGCACATAACATATAATAGATACTTAAAAGTCTATGTGTAACTTGAACCATATAATCACATTAATCAAAACATTTTGAAACTTATTTTGCATCAATTCAATCTAGAATAAACATAATAAAATAGGCGACTAGGAAATCTCACCTGTATGCTCAGCTTACTCGACAAGATCTCGCACACTATCTAATCTAAAAAACACCAAGTTACATAAAAACTCGGTTTAGGCAAAAAGCCCAACCCATGTAACAATAAAAAATGAGGGACCTCTAAACCTCCCCCATTACACTAAGTTTTATGATCGATTATATTGCATCTCCCAAATCCATTTTCAATACTCTATATAGTCTAACCATGAACTTCCAATTTTTCAGTTTTCGGCAGAAAGAAATTATTTTTTTTTTTTTTTTTTTTTTTTCTTTTTTTTTTTTTTTTTTTTTTTTTTTTTTTTTTTTTTTTTTTTTTTTTAGTCACTTTATGACCACAAATAAAAACTATCAAGCACATAATTGATTATTTACTTTCATTCCTGATCTTCACCAATGAGTTGTAGCCTACTGTTTATTTTAGAAAAATAATATTAAGTGAACCTATTTTTATAAAAATTCATCTTTGCAAAGTAATCAGATCGGATCTGATGAAGCACTCAAAGTTTGACTTGACGGACCCATTTAGACACTTGAGGAAAATTCTACAAAAATTAGAAATGCATTTACATCATGCAATTACTACAGTAGGTGTTTCGTTTATGAACATTAAAGTTTTTGATAGGGTTTTTGACCTCATAAAACACAACTAGAATCTGACCGAAAATTTATGTTTTTGACCACTGTTCTTGCAAAAAAATTATTTAAACTACTTTCGCAGACCTCTCAAACCTTTCGGGGCGACTTTTTTAATGAAACTAGACTCTTTGGTCGAACTTAATTTTAGGCTCAAGAAAATTGATAATTTCTATTTTTATGACCGAGTTATGATTCGTACAAGATGACCTTTCAAAACTGCCAGCTTTTAAATTCCGAATTTACAAACCCTAAACCCTAATTACACATGCTTAACACCACCAATCATCCCAAAAATGATTTTTAAAGATCAAAACCCTAATTTTACAGATCTTATATAAACCCTAATGATCCACTATAATAAGTGTTTATTCATGTTTTAAAGAAAAAACTAACAACTAGGGTTTAAAGCTACTTATTCTTGATTCTTGAAACCTTAAATCACCAAATTGATCTTGAATAAAAAAAAACTTTTTTTTTCTTCTGCTCTTTGGTTCGTCCGATTTTAAAAAAAATAGGGGTGAGGGGTTTGTATTTATAGTGAAGGATAAGAGATTTAGATAATTACCAAATTAGAATCCCACTTTTACTAAAATTAGTTTTCCTTTTTTTTTCTTAAACCGACCGAACAACCTTATTATTATTTTTTTTATTTTTTTTATTTACACAAAAACCCTTTAATTTTGTTATTTTTTAAAACTATTATTTATTTAGACATCCTTCTAAATAAAACTAGTTTTAAATACCTAAAAAATAAATTATTACTACTTTATCTTCTTCAACTTAATAATACTAAAATTTCATTAACTAAATTTTCTAAACCAATTTTTCTATCACTCGCGAATTCCTATTATCCTAAATAGTATACATAAAACATATAAAAACATATTTAAAGTACACACATATAATTTGTTACCATCATTTTCTTGTCACTAAAGTGTGAACATAATGAAAATATCCATAGTAACCATAAACTTAAATCATCATGAGACGATCACGCTCAATGGATTTGTAACCAACTCACATAAGATCACATAAATACTTAATTACTATAACTCATAATGAATCAAATCAATACTAATGATTTGACTAACCTACTCAAAGCATAGTTGTCACAGTATCCCCTCCTTAGGGAAATCTCATCCCGAGATTTAACTAATAGATTCAAACATCTCTTCAACAATCCATATCAGGTATTTCTTGCTTTCATATGGCCTTACGTTCCCACGTGAAATAGGGCACACGTTTAATCTCATTAAACTTTCATGATCAGAAACCCACTGCTTACAACTTCGCTTGCCCATACAAGGGTACAAATAGCAGCATATAACTCTAAGCCAAAATAACATCTAACTACAAGAACATCGCCCGTCTTCAAGGGAACTCGTCAAAAACCTTAAGTTGTGTAACAACGTCATTCATAACCTAACTCCGCAACTCATTAAACAAGAACTGTTAATGTTACAAAGCTCAACGTTTTTGAAGAATCAGCTCAACTTTGAGTTTATTCAAAATATAACATTAACCAAACCACCTCAGAACATTCAAGGGTGCACTAAAGTCTGCCAATAACCCTATGTTTCCTACTTTACTTAGTACTTCTAATGATAGCTTTCTCAACAAGCAAGTGTGGATACCTAGTTTTTATGAAATCCTTTTATGACCTCGCTTCGAGTTCATGACTTAACTATCTGAAACCCCCTAATAAGCTTCAACTTTTAACCTCACGATCGATAATCTCAACAGGTTCTTCAACAAAATGAAGAGTTTTGTCTACCTTAATTTCTTCCAATGGCACATGCAAGTTAGCATCCGCCAAACACTTTTTCAAATTTGACACATGGAATGTGTCGTGCACCTCACTCAATTCCTTAGGAAACCTTAACCTATAAGCTACAGGGCCAATCCTTTCAAGGATTTCAAATGGTCCTACATACATTGGTGCCAACTTACCTTTTTTTCCAAAATGCACTACATCTTTCCAAGACGACACTTCCAACATCACTTTATCACCAACTTCAACTCTAAATGTTTACGCATATTTCCAACATAGCTCTTTTGGCAATCTCTAACCGCTTTGAGCTTTTCTTTAATCAACATCACCTTATTTGTTGTCACTTGTACCAATTCCGATCTAATCGACCGAATAATTCTTAATTTTAGCACTTATGAACATGTGACCTACACTCCTTCCATATAACCTTCAAATAGAGCACATTCTAACACCCGATTGTTAACTATTATTATAGAAATATCATGTTAGGGTAGATGAGTGTCTATTTACCACTAATAAAAATCAATCAAACATGCTTCTCAACATATCCTTCAAAGTTCTGTTTGGTAGGCTCCATTTGTCCGTTTTGTTTGAGTGATTAAGTTGGTACGCTTTTTTAGCTGTGTTCTCAATGCCTTCCGCAATGTCTACCAAAGCCGCGAAGTAAATCTTCCACCACGATCTGAGATGATCGACACATGCACTCCATGCATTGTAACTATTTCATTAGTGTAAAGTCTTGCTAAATTCCCCATTTTAAAATCTTAACGTACTACACTGAAATGGGCATACTTTAGTCAGTCTATCAACTATTACCCAATTCGTATCATACCCACTACTTAATCTTGGCAACCTTGTAACAAAGTCCATAGTTATTATATCCTACTTCCACTCGGGTATCTCTAGTTGTTACAATAAAACCGGAGGTCTTTGTTAGTTGTTCCCAACTTTCATCTTTAAATGAGCTCAATACATTTGATAAATATGGTAGCAAGATCCTTCTCCATACATGGCCACCATTCAATATCTCTAAGGTATAGTACATTTCTTATCCGCTCCCGAAGTCAAGTCCTTGATGAATGGCCCTCGTTATCATTAATGTCCTTACATCACCTATTAATGAAACCCATAATAAATACATACCTCCACCTTCCTTCCTTTCCATTAGTTGGTCCAGGCCATACAGCATTTCTGTTGTCGCGTTCTCTACCTTGCCTCTTTGCATGAGTACACAACCTAATCCTTGATTTGACGCGTCGCACTAAACTACAAACTCTTTGGATCCGTCAGGCTATGACAATATTAGTGTATCACATAATTTGTCCTTCAACGTCTGAAAAGCCTCCTCTTGTTCCTTGACCCACTCATACTTCTAAATCTTCTGCTGTAGTAAAGACAAGGGGTTTAGCAAACCTTTAGAAGAATTTCATGATGAACTTGATAGTAAATGCCAAAAATCCTAAGAATAATCATATCTCGGATGGCATCTTAGGTACCTTTTTAATTCTTTATTGCTTCTATCTTACTATAGTTAATGTAAATATCATTGATGTTTAAACATATTTGTTGAGAAAACACACTTCGTGTAGCCAGGAATCATACTTTGGAAAAACTAGGCAAACAACTTTTCCTTCTTCTTGAACAACACAGGTGCTCCCCACAGAGAGTGGCTTGATCAAATAAAACGTATATCAAACAAATCCTAAAGGTTACGAACTATCGAATAGGGTAGCAAACGAATATCGAATCAAAGGCTAGAAAACATCTAAGAGATTTCACATATGGGAAATAGAGCGGATAATATCATAAAAATCTTAGAAGGGAGGGATAGAATTAATTTTACTGATACGAACGGCAAACGAAAAGAATCAACAAAACGTACCACGAACAAATAAACCAATAACGAATAACATACGTATTCAAGAATGATAAATGAAAGATAGGATTTATATACTATTCACCGGACTTTACTCGAAGAAAAACCAACTAAATAATGTTTTATTTTTTTTTTAATTTTTAGAATAAATTTTTATAAAAAAAAAAACAAAAATAAATCAATTTATAAATAATTAAAGAAAAGTCTTTTAATTCATAATAATCACTAAAAATCTGTCTTAAATCATTATCTTATAAAATCATTTTTTATCTTGGCCGTCTCATAATCCAAAGACAGTCAATTTAGACAGTGCGTAGCCTTGGTTACCCATATAAATTACTTTAAACATCCTTTTTATAATTATAAAATTTATCAAAAACAAGCCTTTAAAAAGATATTATCATATCTTATTCAGGATATTATCTAAAAGAAAATGTTTTGTCAGTCACATCAATTTTTTCATTTGTTATAAAATTTATTGTAAATATAGTTTTTCTTAAAAGAGACATTCCAACAAAAGTGTTGTATTATAAAATCATTTCAATTTAGTTTCCCAACACACCATCAGATATTCTTCAAACGGTATTCATTAATTCGACAATATATAAAACATATGTTACTCAAACAAGGACATCGTAATACCAAAAGAGATTGTAAAATACCGTAAAGACTCTAACAAAATTTTATTGTTTGAAAGCGAAAGAAAGTACCATGAACCATATAGTCATAATAATAGTGAAGCGAACATGCTCAAGAGAATTTCATACGAAGACATTACGAACCAAAAGAAGAACGTAAAGACTAATCCGTACTTACGATCAAGAGAAAAACCATAGAAAATCGTCGGTACTAACATGCCGCAACATGTTACGAAAACCAAAGGATTATTAATACAAGAACGGAGTCTAGGATAGCACTAATATGTTAGGAACATTTAATACTTAAAAGAAAATTTGATACTATACGGGTATTAGTTTCAAACAAAAGAACTAATGAGAAGTACCAATAAACCAAAGCAAGCACATTCCGAACAACCAATATTTCATCAGACGGCCGAATAGAAAAGTTAGTCACCATAACGTCATGGTACAAAACAAGGAATGCTAAAATGAAGGTTATTATATAAATATTTATATATATATATATATATATATATATATATAATATATATATTTTATTTTATATCCGAACCGAATATTGTGCAGGACGAACAACTCAATAATCGTAATAATAGCAATAACGTGTATTCGGGGTTCGGGTATACGCAAGCGGGTAGATAGAAGGGGGAAACTTACCTAACTTCATAACTATCATAACACAAATCGCACATAATTATAACATCTCCCTACACTAACAACTAACAAGAATAACAACCGATCAATGCAATCTTTGTCACAAGGTCTACGTATGTGATGCTTTATATTTTTGTTGGACCACCATAATTATAATTGCTTCCTATCACATATATACTTTCTTCCAAGACTTCACTCTCAATGATAATTACACAGTATAAGCACAATACTCCTACATCGGCACATCTTAACACTCCAATATAACAGAAATTAAGGATGATCATCAAAGGGAGATACCTATTATATAAAATACAATCAAAACGACATAAAGGAACGAAAGTCTCGCAGCGCCTCCAAAATACAAAATATCAAAAGAAATAATCAAATAGCATCGTGACGAGGTAAAATACAGACATAAACTCTGCTTGGGCCTCGCTTGGGTTTGACTTTGCCTTCGCAAGAGTCATCTAACTCCGCGGGTCCAGGCTTGCTACGGGCATCCGACAAGAGATCTGAGTCGGCCTCCTTCTCTGACTCTTCTAACTAACCTTCCTCATTCGGTTCCTCAAGAGGCTCCTCCTCAATTGGCTCCTCTTTTGAATCATAAGCTATCGAGTAGCAAGTTAGGTCGAAATAACCCAATGGAAAAGCAAGAATTCAAAAAAAGCATATGTAGATGAACACATAGATGATATTACGGTTTAGAGAGAGACATGACCTAAAATAATAAGGAGGGTATATATATAGGGTCCAATAATGAAAACGTATATATATTTATATATATTTTATTTATATCATATTTATTATATTTATATATATATATATATTATATATTTATAGATAGTATTTTTATAGTAGTAGACAAATTAAGAAAAATTAAAGCTTTCAAATAGCGAGAAAGTATAGTAGATACGTAGATAAACACTTAAGCCCTAAAATGCAACTATATGTGGGAATCCTAGGTTATAGTCTAGGCCAATACACCTACTTCTCTATAACCAAAGGCTCTGATACTAATCTGTCATACCCCGCCTTGGCGGGGTGTGACATTTCTTTTCTCGGTTTAAATCATAGATTTGTAAAATCCCGTGAAGGTTAATTGATTTCAATCCACAACAACAATTACATTACCTACTTAAGATCCTACAAATTATTTTCACTTCACAATTCACGGTAAAATGGAAAAGAAAGATACTTTATCTTCGTGTTCTAATTCGGAAGATCAACAAATGCAACAAATTCAAGACAAAGCAAAAGATAGTTGCATGGTATCTTTTTGACGACTTCATTCACACATCAAGCTTCTTTCAAACAACGACTTAAACGGAACTCGAACCGAGTGTGGATTCAAACGCGCATTTGCGACACTCTTTGGTCAAGATGTTGAGACTTTCACATGCACAATGTTCCTTAACATGGATCAACTAGAAAAGCAACTTGACAACAAATTATTTCAAGAGATTGGATCCATGGCTTATTTTAAAGTACTCGAGACATAGTTTCATATGTTTATCAAGTCACGGATTTATTTGAATGATGAATATGTTGTAATGACACGCAACTACTTTCTACAATACACTCAACTCGAGATTCCAGAATTCCGTGATACACTGATCCAACATATAGAATCTGTTAAGAAGTCAATTGATGAAAGAGCACTGCATAAAAGCGAGTATGACACCAGGGTGAATGAAAGACAGTTGCAGATTCAAGAGTGCAAGGTTCAAGAAGTTAAAGCATCAGATGCTTATTCGGGAGACAATGACTGCAGTAGGATTGTCTCAGACAAAGGTAATGATCAAGGTTTAGAGAATGATCAAGGTTTAGAGAATTAAAGCAACACATCTGGAGATGAAAGCAGCAGGTCAAAGAATGAATGCAATGACAAAAGCACTTCTAGGGATGATACGGATATCAGAACTTCCTATGACACAGAACCAGTAGTTGAGGTACCATATACTGCTGAATATAATATGTTTGCTGTTGACACACAACATTCTGAGCAACCTGAATGCATTAATAACACATGTGTAGTGGAAAAGGCTGATAGCAATGTCACTCCTGATTCACCAGATATGTGTGATAATGAAATTCAGACTGACCATAATGTTGTAGAATGTGATCATGAGCGTGTTGCGCTTGCCAATTTAATTGCAAATTTAAAACTTCACATTGATGAAAACAGAAAGATTCAAAAGCAATTAAAGAAAGCAAACGCATCATTGGCTCAAGAATTGAAAGAGTACAAATCTACTCTTGCGGAGACTAGTAGAACCTTGTGGGAGTCTAATAGTATTCGGGATAGTTGTCTAGTTACACTTCAAAATAAACAGACTGAGTTTGAGAGGTACAAGACCTTTAATGACCGTATAGTTGATTATGAGAAACTTAAACGTAAGTTAAATATAACTCTAGGACTATTAGCTCAAAAATACATTGACATAAAAAAAGGTTTAATACTTATAGCCTATGAAATTTCAGTTGTCAAAGAGAAACA
>BQNB010130039.1:0-19008 GCA_026074375.1 Tanacetum coccineum | reverse complement strand
TGGTTCGGTGACCTTTTCGTTTGCATTGATCAATGATCATTGCTTCTTCTTCATAAATATAATTCATCTCTCATTTTAGTATTCTTTGTTCATACATCATTATACTTAAATAATGAATCCTTATACTCGATATAACCTCTATACACTGGAAACTACTCCCTTTGGAGATTAGTACTCCTTCTTTAGTCCTTTCGTTCACATTTATCATTTTATTATTCGATCTTGATGTGTAATGTTACTCGAAATGTACTCCTTTGATCATCAGTATAACTCATTAATCATCAGTTTTCGTATGTCTTCTTATCAGTACATATATTCTCATAACATTTAATCCGTACCTACATTCACATCGCGGATTCTTTGTATTTGTCTTTTATTTTATTTGGTATTTGTTTTAAATATTCGTTTGCTATCCTATTTGATTAGTTTGTTGAACTCCTCGAACACGTTTTGACACATAACCTACCCTAAAGTATTGGAGACGCCACTTATGCAGTATAAGGTGCATTGTGTTTATCAACCACGAGAGTGAGAAGACTATACCGACTATGGAATATACACTACGAGTTCCACCGCAAAAGCAATTGGAATACTAATCCACGTTAGTAGGATTTCTTGCAACAATAGTTACCGCACCGGCAACAAGGCCACACCATTTGAGACACTTTACGACCAAGAGTGTCAATCACCCATCTGTTGGACCAAGGTTGGGGTGGTCGAGTCACTAGCCCCGATACTTAACCGTGAAACGACTAAGAAGATCATTCGAATATGCAACAAAATACAAGCTGCTCGTGATCACCGTCATAGTTACACAGATGTGAGGATACATGTTTCGAACGAATGGGAAAGCTGATGAACATGTATATCAGATCCTTTTCAAGATTTCAGCAAAGGTTGGAAACGTCGCTTACAACGTAATAATTAAAATTAAAAGCAAACGCGTACGAGAAAAAAAAATAGTGAATTAAATGACGTCGTTCATTGATCAAAATACAAATTGTTACAGTCGAGTCGAACGTCATAGTCGATAAGAGCTTGTTTCATCCATAGTTCTTGTTGACATGCCTTTCTGGCGCTTACGTATTCAGCTTCGGTAGTGGATATAGCAAGAGCGGTTTGTTTCTTCGAGAATCAAGATGTTAAACCACATCCTATGAATGTACAAATACCGCTAGTGCTCTTTCGATCTACATAATCTCCCGCATGATCAGAGTCGGCATATACTACTGTTTCTATGCCGGTCCCCTTAGGATACCATAAACCGCTTCAAGGTGAGAGGTTTTGGGAGCCTCTTAGAAGCGGGCACAAAGGCAGACATTAAACATGATATCAGGCCTACTTGTCATTAGGTATAATAAACTACCTATCATGCCTCGATACTTAGTACTATCTACCGACTCACACTCTTCGTCTTTTGTGAGTTTGGTATCGGAGGACATGGGGGTTTTCATCGGTTTAGATTCTTCTAAGCCAAATTTCTTAAGCATTTCTTTAATATATTTAGATTGATTAAAGAAAATACCATCTTTCATTTGTTTTATTTGCAGTCCAAGGAAGAAGTTAAGTTCACCCATCATGCTCATCTCGAACTCGTCATGCATGATTTTGGCAAATTCATCACACATGTTGTTATAACTGGCAATTTTCAGAACTTTCAATTACTATTTTACCCTTTGACTTTTTGGTTTTGACTTGACTTTTTGACTTTTTGACCTTTTATGGTCACATAAAAACGATTACCGCGTAGCCGGTAAATTTTTTAAACATATTTAAATTATATATCATATTTATTATTACTTATCTCTCATTTACAAATTTATTTTTCAAATTATTTGAAACAAAAACGAGAAGATATCTCGCAGATTGTGGAAAACAGCACACAAAGTGTACCGACGCAAAAATAATTAAATTATATCTAATTATCATAATTTATTCAATAAAAATATTAAATAAAATATTTTACATTTTATTCAAAAACGTTTGTTAAAAACGTGAATATTTCGAGTCAAGTTTTATTTTTACGGACAACGCTTACCCGTGATACCCAAATAAATAATAAACATTTAAAAAAACATTTATAAAATAATAGTCATGTAAATACTCATTTTTATGGGAAAATCATTTGGAACGCAATGTCGCAATTTTTGTGTTTTGAATCATCCGTTAACTAGCCCAAACGAGTCCCGAACCAATATTTAACAAAAATTACACTTTTGGTCCTTGTGGAAATAATTACACCATCTACCCTAGACTATCATGCACTTGCTACATTGTTTTCAAACTTTCCACTATATAAGTAAACCCTATTAGGGTTTCATTCATTTATAACTAGTCACACACTCACACACACACACACACACACACACACACACACACACACACAAACTCCTCCCACTTCCGGCCAGATTTCGGCCAAACTCTAGCCGTAGCCGCTGCCATCATCACCACGCCGCCACCTACATCTCCCCACCCTCGTCATCTCTATCACGCCACCACCTCATCACCTCGTTCCCACCATTTCCGGCCAACTTCTCGCCACCTACCACGTCCACCATCTCTACCACACCACTGCTGCCACCACAGTCATCACCACCATTACCTCATCATCACCACCATCACCTCATCATCATCCCCATCACCTCATCACCAACCACCATGCCACCACATCCGACGTGTCACCTTCACCATCTTCAACACCACACCACCATCAACATCATCATCTTAACACCGCCATCTTCGAACACCACCGTCACCATCATCACAGTCGACACCATCTTGACAAGAAATAGGGGTTCGTATTCAAATGGTTTAGGGTGAGGGCACACTTAGGTTTCAGGTTTGATTTGTATAATCGTTGCAGGATTTAGTAAATATAAACCGGATCTAAAATGGTGGTTTAAATTGGTTAAATAAGTGTATTATTTTTATGTTCATTTTTGTGTATTTTGCAACCCAAATAGGGTGTTTGTTTCGGCGTAGTAACAGCTCATAAAGGGCATTTGTTTCTGCGTTTTACGGCCCTAAAGGGGTGTTTGGTTAGGGGTTTAACAGCACTTAACGGTGCGTTTGGTTTAACTGCTGCACCACTAGGGTGCGTTTGGGTTAATAAAACCCCAAAAATGGGGTGTTTGGTTTTAGCAGCCTATAGGGGTGTTTGTTTCGCTGTTTAGTGACCCGTAAGGGTGCGTTTGGGACAGCAGCCCCGATAAGGGGTGCGTTTGGTTTGCTTATTTTTTTTGTTAATTATTTGATTTAGTCTAGATGTATATTGCAGCAAGCGCGTATTTTGTAACATGGTTTAATTAAAAGGGGGAAAACTTTGAGTTTTGTAAAAATGGGAAACGTTGTATAAACGAATAGGTCATGACGAAATTTTTATAATTTTTTACTTAGTATTTTACGTACACTACTATTATCTTTGAAAACGATATAAAAGACTAAGGTTATAGTTTAAGATATTTTTATTTATAATTATACCCTAAACCCGACAAAATAAATAACAACATATACTTTTACAATATGGAGACAACTTTTTTTGCTAAAAACCGGTTTAAGGAATTGAAATACTAATTTATAAAATTTTATTTTATAAATTTTCAACTAGAAGATAAAACATAACTTTTGTAGAAACTTTACAAACATCGTTTAACATAATTTGTAACTTTAAAACGTATGATTACTTTTATGCAAGAATTTTCTATTTATTTAATTTATGATTTCTAAATACGTGTCAAATCATTTTATTTCAATTATTTTCTCACATTTCATATATAATACTTGCAAAGTATTATATACTTCGATTATTTTTTTATTGTTTTCTTTATTACATAACTCACCATATGAATTATATAATTGTTCATTTTTCATATGTATTATATACACGAAATATATTACATACTTTGCGTTTGCTTTTTGATATATTTTATTTATTTAACCACCAAACTATTACAACTTAAAACCTAAATGAATCATTCTAGAGTAGTGGGATTTAGCCGTTAAGTTAAACTGCATCTTCTTGGTCGACCCGTTCCGCTTTCTGTTTGTGATGTGCTTAATATTTGCATTTTTGCCAATTGTTCTTCAACTTCGAGGTGAGTTCATAGCCCCATGTTTTACTTGTTTTATATTTACCTTATAACTTTTAGGGTGAGAACATGCTCATTTACAAACTTATTTACTCTAATGATTTCCAACTTTTACAAATGTTCGTTTGCAAATTAGTTACATGATTGATTCCACACTTTGTTTTACTTATAGATGCAATTACTTAAAGCCTTACTTTTTGAAATACATTAGTTGATTCTACTATAGACACAAGTATCCTGGTCTACTTTCCCTGTTTACGTGTTCATGAGTTGCGAATAGACCACTAATGCCCGAACTATCATGAACCGTTAATTTCTTGATCGACTGGCTCGTTAAGTAAGCGCGAGTGTTATAAATAGATCTATTGGGACTAATTATCCCTATCCAGGTGAGTAACGCTCACTACCTACGGGGCTCCCGATAAACGGATATATACCATGTCGGATTTCACTAGGTGATCTTGGTCAGATACCTCTAGGGCAGTTAATTTCTTATTTGGCATATAATATGATGCATTGAATTAAGCTCGGTGTCATAAGCTTAGCGCAATAGGAAATACTTTTCATGTGATATTGTATTTGTTATAATAGTCTCATGTGCTTTGTATGTGAAATCGTAAACTGCTAATATTGTCACATTTGTTTTGAAATCTTGTGGTCCACGCTACTCTATTTGAAAATTTCAAATTGCTAAACATCTTTTCATAATACTTTAAGTGAAGCTGTATTCACTAAATGTTTTTGATCCTCATAAATGTTTTACTTAAACCTATGAATTCACTCAACTTTATGTTGAACCAGTTTAGCATGTTTTCTCTGGTGATTAGCTTTGGACTTCTTTGAACGTGCTTAGTGGAGTCTACGTGCAATTATTGATACCATTTTATCATGACTTTATCTATCTTTCATACCTCGTGTGTCTTTTGAAAACTAAATTATCTTCACTACATTTTTCTTATGCTTTCGCAATGTTTAATTCTTTTGAATCTTGTAAAACTTATATGTTTTTAATAATGCAACGAGTTATGATTTTTAAAGCATCCATTAGTGGTTCGTTCTTCTCGTGGAAACTGCGTTCGAAATATGATGACTTCATGCCCCCGGACACGTATTACGTCCAGGCCTCGTTTGGGGGTGTGATAGATTAGTATTAGAGCCAAGGTTATAGAGAACCAGGTAGAATATCTAGGTCTGGTCTATAACTAGTATGTGATCCTTACATGGTTGTATGTGTGCCTTATACATGTTTTTGCTATGGCATATACCTGAAAACCATTCTTCCTTGAGCATGCTATGATATGGGTTTATCTTTGCCCTGCGTATATTGTTCCTTACATTTACGTTGCTTTGCATTTATTTTTACCCTTGAGCTCTATGTTGCTATGAGCTTATGTTTACCTTGCGTTTATCTTTTCTCTGCGTTTACATTGTCCTTATGTATATTTCCCCACTTGTTTATATAGAAGTTGTCTATATAAATAATAAATTCTTTTCTAAGACATTGTGAGTGACACAATGGTCTCTAAATTCTTTTCTAAGACATTGTGAGTCACACAATGGTCTCGTTTATTATAAAACATCGTGAATAATTAGGATGATCTTTAAAACTCTTCACGACTTTACATTATATTGTTTTGCATAACTTTGAAAATTGTCGCAGTCTGCCGACCCCACTGGTTATCCTACTATTCGACTTTGAAGACGACTTTGAACACCCGTCCCATACTGTTGAAACATCTACGTCATCTCGTTACGTCTCAATTTCTCTTACTTCTCGTAACTCCTAGGAACATGCCGATTAATCCGCACACAACTTTTACCCATCACCTCATAACATCCCATTTTTGGAAGCACGACTTTTGAAATCTGACTTATTTCATTTTCTTTACTCCATTCGATTTTGAAGTAAATACCGACGACAAGACAAGGAATGAGTTCCACGAGGATCGAGTGTATTGTAACCCAACGAATTGCTAATGCTATCGAAGCTAATACTGTCTATGAGGAAAGAATCCACATGGCTCGCGACTAAATGGATTAGGTCGTACGTTAGGAAACCAAGGTAGTAAGGAATGCCAACAACAAAATAAATGACAAAAGGCCATGAGAGCTTACATTGCTAAACCAAATTACAAGAACGCATAAGGAGCAAAATTTCCCTTCCACAACAAACGTAAGTTGCACCACACTGGACCATGCACTGTGAAGTGCAATAACTACAAGAGTGTTGGCCATGTGAGTAGGAATTGTAGGACACCCATTTTGATTAATCAACTTAGAGGGCCCGAGTGACCAAAGTAGAAATATGAAACCATGCAAACCATATTTAGGGGTTAAAACTCGTTGGAACCTCTAACGCCGTCAAGTAACGTGATGTATTAAGGAGAGATTTTTCCCTATCTAGTGAAACCTAAGTGGACTTAGACTATAATCTCTAAGAGTTTTGCACTAGTACTTTCCTGTGAATTTCGTGTATTATGTGGATTTCCTTAAATCCTTTGTTCAATTTGTGTCATGATGATTTTGTCAGTTACACTTCAACTCTATAGTAAATGTATGCAAGCTACTCCTTGAGTCTGTTACCATCTTACAACCCATTTTACTATTATTATATAAGCTGTCTTATTGTTATAAACTAACTAAATGGTACACTATGAACTATTTTAGCGTCGTCTTATAAACATAGTTGTTGTTGCGTTATGAACTATTTTACCACCAGTTTACAAACCATTTGCTGATAGCTTCTTGTTTATTTTAACGCCTTATAAACTATTCTGATATCATTCCATAAACCGTTTTGTCAACATATTATAATTATCCTACTTTTACCTTATAACTTATCTAACTATCAATTAATGAACTAACTCGTTTTCATCTTATAACCTATTTTACAGTTAATTATAAACTCTTTTGCTACCCTATTATAAATTACTTTGCAGTCATCTTACAAACTATTTCGGTGTCACCTCATGAATTATTTTGTTGTCATTTATAAATTTATTGTGTGTATATCTTATAACTATGTCGTCATCATTTATGAACTACTTCGTTGTCTTTTATATACTATTACCGTTGCCACTTTATATTTTGTTGGGTTGTTAACTGTAACCATTTGTTACCATTAACATTATAAATGTCAGTAACTTCTCGCAACTTTTTTTCTTATCTCCTTATAAAACATTTCTCGTTATCTTACAAAATATCTTGTGTCATTATATAAACTACCTTGTTTTCATTACCATGAACTGTTCTGCTACCTTATAAACTATATCCTTTATACCATATAAGATTTTTTACATAACATTAGTTTGACGAAATGAGCATTTTATCGTTAGTTCCTAAATTATGCATAGCCTAATCACCTATGTATAATTCAGGAAGAACCATGCTATGCTGGGAGTAGTCACCATAAAATTTTGTCAAATTACCCTTACGTTCCATCTCTATTTTTTTTCCTTCCTCTACATTGTCAACGAGATTACATTGTACTTGTGTTTTATTAATATTTTGCGTGGTATATTCAATGATTCTGTCAGTCATGTGTACTCGCATCCGTAAGCATCATAACTAAGTAGCTTTTCTTCAACCTTAGCATATGAAAACACCACAACCCTCTGTAGTTATGGAAATTACGAATTGTAAGGTTCCAGAATGTAATGAATATATCACTCTAATTGGATTATAACCAATAGAACTAGAAGATTTTCTTCAATATACTTACCTTTTAGTGAGATAGAATCACGTAAATTATGACGTTCTCGTACCAACAAAACCTCTGATGGATCCTTCAGGATGTACAAGGACTATCGAAAATTTAACGGTAACCGGTTATCGATACCTAGTATAGACGATCTTTTTCGATTCAAACTACGGAATGTCAGATTCTACTTCAAAAAATCGACCTAAGGACTAGCTACCACCAACTGAAAGTTTATGAGAAGAACTACACGACACACGAACTAGAATTTGGAGAAATAGTGCTTACTCTTAAAGATTTGGGAACACTACCGATATGACATGAGTATGAACTTGAACCCGATAATCATTAGAAATCCGTTAAAAATATCTAGAAACAAAATAGTGTCTTACCACTCAGCAGAATCTTAAGGCCTCACTTGAACTACCTTATCTCATTTTTAAGTTATTACTTTTGCCGGTAGAAATATTCCCTTTTACGATGTCCCCCCAAAGTTTTTTTTTTTTGTGGGAATAAAAAAAAACTTGGGTTTTGTTTTTTTCATTTTTTTTTTTGGTTTTTTGGGGGGGGGGGTGGGGGAAGGGCTTAATAAAACGGGGGTTACGTGGATGGGGGTAATAACCTCTTTGGGGTCGGGGTCATTGTCTTTTTTGGGGGGGGGGAGGAAAAACAAAGTATCAATAGGGGTCCTAAATTGGGGGGATTTGATTCATCCTCGAACTAACAACTGCATGCAATATTCCACCGCTTATCACATAAGCTCTCCTGCGAGCTCCTCCCATCTGTTGACCTTTATTCTGAGGATGTTATTTCTTGAAATTTCCTCACTCTCCACAACCCATCATCGTTTGTTATAGTTATTGTTGCTATGTATTCTTGTACTTTTGATTCGAGACTCCATTTGTTTGTGCTATGATTTTCAAATGATTAAAGTGGTAAATTATTTTTAATGGAGGTTTTTGATGATTTAAGATATATAAATTGTTCTTGTTGAGAGTATGTGAGATTTGTAAGTTGCAACAAAATGGCGATGAGGTTAGGCTAGAATCATAGTGGATTTGGTTGATTGGTTTTGGCGTAAAAGAATTTTTGACAGTTTCGAAAATATGATGGCGTTATGGTCAAGTTTATGGCCAAGTCCATGGGCGATTTATAAAAATATAGTTGCCGGTCCAAGTTTTAAATAAAGGTAAACAGACGTTTAAAAATATTTCGAAAGGTTTATTAAGTGCCGAAAGTCTTTGAAAATATTCGTGGAGTTTCTTAATATTAAAATGAAGGTTTAGTAATTTTCTAAAAACGATAAGTCGTTTCCATTGGTTGTTTCTAAATATAGCAAGTTTTTATATGTATATTTAGCGAGCTAAAGATTTTGGTTAGACGCTAGAGTTTCACTAGTTCGTTTTTGGAAATATGGAAACGATTAAATTAAGGGATGCTATTAACGTCTAGAAACTAAAAACTTTCCTAAAATGAAAACTTTCTATAAATAGTAACTTTCCGTAAGAACATCGTAACATCTTCATAAACTTAATAAGTTTGTAAAAACACAAGTTGTTGACTAAACTAAAGCACAAACATATATGGTTATCTATTTCGTTATTAAACGTTGTGTGCAATGTTTCTTTATTATTATTATTTCTAGTTTTACGGGGCGTCTATTATTAAGTCGCAGTTAGAGCCGTTTGGTTATACTTTATTCACATCGTTTGCTTACGGTGAGTTGAGTCATGATGCATCCTCGCGCTTCTAAGTAAGTTGAATACTTACATTCATTAGCCTCGTCCGATGTTGATCGTCAAACCTTACAGATATCAGGAAACCAGACTCCGCCTTTAACATTTGAAACCCTTATATAGACATACCCACACGACTACGCTTTCTCCTTTGACGTTTCCACTATCAAGAGATTTTCTTTACAACGCGGTTATATCAATCCTAAAACTTGTAACGATATTTTTCTATAATACCTATTCTGATGGATTAAATGTCCTGGTCAAACCTAGCCAAAACTTACGTATATTAAGAAGTGTTGAAAAATCAAATTTTGCTGAATAAAGTTATCAACGCCATATTTTAAAACTGGTTTATTAAATCTTAAATCTTTTCTTGGTCACACAATCGATTGACTCAAATCGAATCTCGGGACGGGATTCCTTTAAGGGGTGGGTACTGTCACACCCGGTAATTTTCATAACTTTCAATTACTATTTTACCCTTTAACTTTTTGGTTCCGACTTGACTCTTTGACTTTTTGACCTTTTACGGCCACCTAAAAACGATTACCGCGTAGTCGGTAAAATTTTGAAACATATTTAAATAATAAATAATATTTATTATTACTTATCTCTCATTTACAAATTTATTCTTCAAACTTATTTGAAATGAAAACGAGAAGATATTTCGCAGATTGTGATAAACAACACACAACGTGTACCGACGCGAAAATAATTAAATTATATTTAATTATCATAATTTATTTAATAAAAATATTTAATAAATTATTTTACATTTTATTCAAAAAAACGTTTGGTTGGTAAAAAACGCACATATATTCCAAATCAAAATTTATTATTTTTTTTTACGAACAAAGCTTGCCCGTGATACCCGATGACTACACAAAACAAATAATAAACCTTTTAAATAAGTTTATAAAACATTTCTGAAATAATAGTCATGTAAATACTCATTTTTGTGGGAAAAATTATTTAGAACGCAATGACGCAAGTTTCATGTTTTGAATCATCCGTTAAGTAGCTTAAACGAGTCCCGAACCATTAATTAACGAAAATTACACTTCTGGTCCCTCTAGTAATATTTACACCATTATCCCCTCAAGTATTATACACTTGCAATATTTTTTTAGACTTTTGGGTATATAAACCAAGCCAACTAGGGTTTACTTCATTTTTTACAAACCCTAGCCACACATATACACACTCCTCCCTATCTTTTTACCTCCATGACACCTTCATCTCCATCTCCACGCCACCATCACCCTCTCCAACAACCGCCATACGTCGGCCACCACCTTCGGCCAACAGCCGTCGCACATCAACATCGCCGCCACCATCGCTACATCCACCCCACCACACCATCGTCAACACAACCACCACAGCGAACCCCACCTTTGCCTCACCACCATTGCGTCCTTCTCCATCTCTGAACCACCACATCATCACCCTACCATCGCCTCATCACCGCCGCTTCTATTATGGCAGCCGCCGCCTTCCACCACCACCATTTCACCCTTCATGTTTTAATTATGGATGGTTACATTTCTTGTAAAGATTTATAACTAAATAAGGGTGGTTTCGTTTGCTTAAGATTATGTTTCATACTTAAATGAATTGGTTTTCCTTTGTCTCTTTCGATTCGACTAAGACTACACGACATATAAAGGGATGTTAGTTTGCAACTGAACGCACCACTAAGTGGTGTTCGGTTTGGTTAGCCACCACTACAGCCGCATCCTCTAGGTGTTAGGCTCGTGGTTACTTTGTTTTGCTTTCTCGCTCTTTTTTTTATTTTTCCCGATTGAAAAACACGCCCATATAGGGGTGTTTGTTTCTGCATATAAAACAGCCCAATGGGGTGTTTGTTTATGTGTTTAACAGCCTTTAGGGGCGTTTGGATCTGTGGTTAAGTGCCCCTAAAGGGGTGTTTGGTTCTGGCTTTAACAGCCCGTATAGGGCTGTTTGGTTCAGCAATTAGGGAGCGTTTGGTTTTGTGGAAAATAGCAAAACCAGGGTGTTTAGTTCAGCCCATATAGGGCGTTTGGTTTTGCGTTTAACAACCATTAGGGTGTGTTTGGTTTTGCTTATTTTTGGCATTTATTTAGTCTTGTTAAGGTATATATTGAAACACGGGTATTTTGCAACACGGATTGATTGAAAAGGGGAAAACTTGGAGTTTTGTAAAAATGGGAAATGTTGTATAAACGAATAGGTCATGACAAAATTTTTATAAATTTCTATACTTAGTATTTTTCGCTACAACTACTATTATCTTTGAAAAACCGATAAAAAGGACTAAGTTATAGTTTAAAGATATTTTATTTATAATTATACCATAACTCGACAAATAAATAACAACTATACTTTTACAAATGAGACAACTATTTTAGCTAAAAACCGTTAAGGAAATGAAATACTAATTTATAAAATATTATTTTATAAATTTTCAACTAGAAGATAAAACATAACTTTTGTAGAAACTTTACAAACATCGTTTAACATAATTTGTAACTTTAAAACGTACGATTGCTTTTATGCAAGAACTTTCTATTTATTTAATTACTAATTTCCGAACATGTGTCAAATTATATTGTTTCAATTATTTTCATCACATTTCTCATATAATACTTGTAATGTATTATATACTGCGACTTATTCTTTTGGTTGTTTGTCTTTATTATATAATTCACCATATGAATTATATAATTGTTCATTTTTCATATGTAATATGTATGGAATATATTACATACTTTGCGTTTGCTTTTTGATTTGCTTTATTTAACCAACCACCAAACTCTTACAACTTGTAATCCAAATCTTTTATCAACGTGTCGCGTTGATGTATTCATCTATCAGAAAACGCCAAATTCATCATCCTAAACTAGTGGGTCATATCCGTTAAGATAAACTACAGCTTCTTGGTCGAGCCATTTCGTTTTTCGTCTGTGATGCGCTTGTTATTTGCATTTCTGCTAATTGTTCTACAACTTCGAGGTGAGTTTATAGCCCCACATTTTACTTGTTTTATATTTAGCTTATAACTTTTAGGGTGAGAACATACTCGCTTACAAACTTGTTTATTCTAATGATTTTAAATTCTTATAAATGTTCGTTTGCAAACTCGGTTACATGATTGATACCACACTTTGTTTTACTTATGGATGCAATTACTTAAAGCCTTTCTTTTGGAAATACATGGTTGATTTTACTATGGACACAAGTATCTTGATCTACTTCCCCTGTTACGTGTTGCTTAAGTTACGAATAGACCACTAATGCCCGAACTATCATGATCCGTTAATTTATTAACCGACTGGTAGTTAAGTAAGCGCGAGTGTTATAAATAGATCTATTGGGACTAATTATCCCTATCCGGGTGAGTAGCGCTCACTACCCACGGGGCTCCTAGTAAATGAATATATACCATGTCGGATTTCACTAGGTGATCTTGGTCAGATACCTCTAGGGTAGTTAATTTCTTATTTGGCATATAATATGATGCATTGAATTGAGCTTCGGTGTCATGAGCTTAGCGCAACAGTAAATACCCATTTATGTGAAGTTGTATCTCCTACAATTGTCGCATATGTTTTATAACTTGTGGTCCACACTACTTTGGTTGAACGTTTCAAATTACTAAATACTTATCATAATGCTGTAAGTGAAGCAGTATTCACTAAACGTTTTTGGATTCTTACAAATGCTTTACTTAAACCTTTGAATTCACTTAACTTTATGTTGACCGTTTTAGCATGTTTTTCTCAGGTGTTTAGCTTTGGACTTCTTGACGTGCTATGTGGAGTCTTCGTGCAATATGATACCATTTATCAAGACTTTATTTCTCTTTCATACTCGTTGTCTTTTTAATAATACTAATATGGCTTCGCCTTTACATTTTACTTACGCTTCCGCAAATGTTTAATTTCTTTTGAATCTTGTAAAACTTATCCATTTTTAATAAATACAACGAGTTATGATTTTCAAAACGTCCATTAGTGGTCGTTCCTTTTGATCTTGTGCGATGTATATTATGACGTCAAGCCCTCGGACACGTATTCCGTCCAGGCACCAGATAGAATATCTAGGTCTAGTCTATAACCAGTATGTGATCCTTACATGCTTTTATGTGTGCCTTATACGCTCTTTTGCTATGACATATACGTGAGTATCATTCTCCCTTATGATATGGGTTTGTCTCTGCCCTGTATTTATCGTTCCTTGCATCTATGTTGCTTTGCTTTTAGTTTTTCCCTTGAGCTCTATTTTTCTATGAGCTTACGTTTGTCTTGTATTTATCTTTTCTTTGCGCTTATCTTTTCTCTGCGGTCATCTTTTCTCTGCGGTTTACATTTGCATTACGTATATTTCACCACTTGTTTATATAGAAGTTGTCTATATAAACACTAAATTTTTCTCTAAGACATTGTGAGTGACACAATGGTCTCGTTTACTTCTAAAACATCGTTAATAATTACAATGATCTTTAAAGCTCTTCGCGACTTTACATTACATCATTTTGCATAACTTTGAAAATTGTCGCAGTTTACCGACCCTACTGGCTATTTTACTATTCGACTCTAAAGACGACTTTGAACACCCACCCCATACTGTTAAAACATTTACGTCATCTCATTATGTCTCAATTTCTCTTACTTCTCGTAACTTCTAGGAGCATACCGATTAATCCGCACACAACTTTTACCCATCACCTCATAATATCCCATTTTTGGAAACACGACTTTTGAAATTCGACTTATTTCATTTTCATTACTCCATTCGATTTTGAAGTAAATACTAACGACAAGACAAGGAATAAGTTCCATGAGGATCGAGTGTATTGTAACCCAACAAATTGCTAATGCTATCGAAGCTAATACTGTATATGAGGAAGGAATCCACATGGCTCGCGACTAAATGGATTAGGTCATACGTTAGGAAACCAAAGTGGTAAAGAATGCCAACAACCAAATAAATGACAAAAGGCCGTGAGAGCTTACATTGCTAAACCAAATTACAAGGACGGATATGTTGCAAAATTTCCCTTCTACAACAAACGTAAGTTGCACCACACTGGACCATGCACTGTGAAGTGTAATAACTACAAGAGTGTTGGCCATGTGAGTAGAAATTATAGGACATCCATTTCGAAAATCAACTTAGAGGCCGCAGTGGAAAATTAGAAATCTGAACCGTGCAAACCATATTTAGGAGGTTAAAACTTGTAGGAACTCTAGCGCCGTCAAAGATAACGCTGATGTTTAAAGAGAGATTTTTCCCTATCTAGTGAAACCTAAGTAGACTTAGGCTGTAATCTCTAAGAGTTTTGCACTAGTACTTTCCTATGAATTTCGTAAATTGTGTGGATTTCCCTAAATCCTTTGTTCAATTTGTGTCATGACGATTTTGTCAGTTACACTTCAATTCTGTAGTAAATGTATGTAAGCTACTCCTTGAGTCTGTTACCGTCTTACAACCCATTTCACTATTATTATATAAACTGTCTTACTGTTATAAACTAACTGGATGGTATCCTACGAACTATTTTAGTGTCATCTTATAAACATGGTTGTTGTCGCGTTATAAACTATTCTACCACCAGTTTACAAACTGTTTGCTGATACCTTCTTGTTTATTTTAACACCTTATAAACTGTTTTGATATCATTCCATAAATCGTTTTGTCAACATTTTATAATTATCCTACTATTACCTCATAACTTATTTGACTATCAATTAATAAACTAACTCGTTTTCATCTTATAACCTATTTTATGGTTAATTATAAACTCTTTTGCAACCCTATTATAAATTACTTTGTAGTCATCTTAAAAACTATTTTGGTGTCACCTCATGAATTATTTCGTTGTCATTTATAAACTATTTCGCTGTCAATTTATGAAATATGTCGTCATCATCTTATGAACTACTTCATGTCTTTTATAAACTATTATGTTGCCACTTTATAAATTTTTGGGTTGTCAACTCGTAAACCATTTGTTACCATTACATTATAAACCGTAACGTAACTTTGTTGGTCCCACTTAAATAGATCTTGAATTCCTTAGCTTGTGTAAGGTTTAGTTATGTAAGATAAATCCTATACAACTTTGATAGAAACTTTGTAAAATATATCAAAGATTATGTGAAATCTAATCTTTGATCAATAAGAAGAATATGCAATAGAATAGTAATTCTAATGAACACACAGATTAGCAAATAAAGCTTCAATATATTAATACGAATACTTTAACTAGTATTAAGGCTACAAAACCTTGAAGCTATAACGATATCAAAACAAAAGATATAACACCCCCATTTTGACAAATATAGCAGCAAAAGCTAATCTGGGGTATTAGTTCATAGTACAACAATCATAATCATAGAAAATGAATCATAAAGAGACGTTTTTGGAAAATTTAGTTATCATTCATTTATTCATTAGAGTTTTACAAAAAGAGAGAGGTCCCAACATCTAGAAATGTAAAGTTTGAATGATAACAGTCTAGCCATCTTTAAGTCCGTGCTACTCCGTGCCATGTGATGCTTAATTATCTGAGATAAACATGCTAAAAAGATCAATACAATGGTTGAGTGAAATTCATAGGTTTATGTTAAATAGTTTGAATACAAGTTCAATAGTGGTTTACGTTTTTATAAACCTATAAGTGTAATAATTACAATGAGTACAATTATTATAGAAAACAATATTATTGCCCTAAGCTCATGACATCGAGACCTTGAGATAATCAATAATCACAAGAAGTTATCTCAATGGGTGCCTTTGCCAAACACTCGCATAGTGATTCAAATGAAGTACGTTTGGTTACCAGAAAGTATAGGTACACTAACGGGGAAGTTTGGTCCCAAATAGATCTATTCACAGCATTCACGCTTACTCTAAAAAGTAATTAACGGTTCATGATAGTGGGGTCTTAATGGAAAAAGTAAGGACTTAGACAATAATATATCAGGATAGCATACAGTTGGAAAAAAACACTTGTATTCATGGTTTATAGCATGTATCCCCCTCGTGGGTTTATGAAAACATTAGAAGATTTAAAATGCGAGGCTATAAACTCACCTTAACAGGGAAATCTGATTGATGGCAAAAGTATATCAATTGAAAGTAACGGCCTCGTCACGCAACCTGGGGTAATATGTCAAGTCTTAGTGTGATGGTTTATGTTTTAAAACTTCATAAAGTTTAACGTATTACTTCGATTTATTAATTTATGGAAATATTGTATCACTATTCGAGTTATAATAATTCAGAGGCCATGTAGTATCGTTTGAAGAGTCAGGGCACTTTAAATCGTAAACCCATCAAACTCGTCAAAAAAAAATACCAAAATGGAACCCCTCACATGAAATTTCCAAGTAACGTGATACGATAAGATTTTATGTTTCTTCAAAAGCTAGTCGATGATAAATTACGTTAATTATATAGCGTAATTGTTTTATAATGCGTCGATCGATAATTAATAACGATAAATGTGTCGGGTTTTAATAAAATCGAGTCTTATAATATTAATATATAGTTTTATAATTTATATAAAAATATTCTATTTTATTTTTTTAAGAATACAAAATGGCAATATATACCCTTGGTTTATAAACTTTTACAAGTTTAGTCCTTTATATATAAAGTATATATAATTTAAACTTTTAACTTTGAAACTTGGCAAGATAGGTCCTTATAGTTATAACTTTAAGAATATGGCAGGATTAACCCTTGTACTTGTTAATATCCAAATAGTTATAATATATACCCCTTGCATGGAAATGATTTACAAATCAAGTCCAAAAAGCCATGCAAGCTTATTTTAGGGTTCCAAATGATATTTGCATGTTATAGGTTATTATAATAAGCTAAAATAAGATGTTCTAATATAACAAAAAGTTTAGAAAAAGGATTCGTTAGCTAGAAAATCAAAACGGGTCGTTTTTAGGGTTTTAATAAAAAACGCACGGGTTTGTGGTTCAAAGGATCAGACAAGAGTTTATATAGGGTCTAACAAGGCTAATAAAAATTATAAAATAGATCATGAGCTTGTTGAACAAGATTTTGAGCTTACTTGTGCTAAAATGGTTCGAAATGGTGTTTTTGGTTTCGTACGCCTAGAAATGACTTCAATGGCTTCTTTCTCTTGATTCTTATCTTCAATTTTGATCTTAAGGACTTCTCTTAATCCTCCTTGGTCTGATTTAGAACTCCATTTGTGTGGTGATGAGTTTTTGAGGTGTGATTGAAAGAATGGGGGTCTTGGAACAGGTCCTTATAGTTATAACTTTAGGAAAATGACATTTTCAGCCCTTCTAGTTATAAATTTTAGAAAGTTACGATATATACCCCTATGCATGAAAACATTTGCAAATCAAGTCCAAAATTAACAATATTGATATTTTTGAAATCCAAAAGAGTTTTGCAGGTCATGGCTTATTAGAATAAGCTAAAATAAGATGTTATAACGTAACAAAAGTTTAGAAAAAGGATTCGTTAGCTAGAAAATCAAAACGGGTCATTTTTAGGATTTTAACCAAAAACCCATTGGTTTGTGGTTCAAGGGATCAAACAAGAGTTATAAAGAATCTAACAAGGCTAATAAAAGTTCTAAAACAGATCATGAGCTTATTGAACAAGATTTTGAGCTTACTTGAGCTAAAATGGTCAAATGGGTTGTTTGAGTTCGTACGCCTAAGAAATGAAGTCAAGAGGACCTTCTATTATAGTTTCTTGCTTTAACTTGATAAGTTATCCTTTATTCCTTCTATGGATGGATAGATCACAACTTTTGAGAGGTGTTTTGAGTTAAATGATAGATAAGAAGATATGAATGTATGCGTGTGTATTTAAAGTGCTAGGGAAACTTGGGAAAAGGGGGCCCCCAAGATTACTTGGAGTATGGATCAAGGGATGTAGAGTAGTGACTAAGGGTTGCTAGAGGTGAGTATGAGGGGCTATGATAGTAGATATGCATGGCGGAGAGTGGTGGAAGGTGTACAAGGGGTTCGGTTTACAAAGGGGTGACAAAGAGGTGACAAGAAGACTTGGTGGCCAAGGGAGGTGATGGAGGTGCTTGTGTGCTTGCTTGGTGACATGGTGGTGATGTAATAATGGTGCTTAAGGTGTTAGGGTGCTAGCTTAGGTATACATGGGGGTTTAAAATGAAACTAAAGGGTGTCGGGTTGGTTTTGGTTTTGGCTTAGGGTTTTTGGTCTTAATTCGAGTTAAAGTTAGGGTTTAGGATAGCTTAAGGTTCAAGATTAAGGTTTAGGATTTAAGATTAGGGTTTAGGATTAAGGTTTAAGGTTTAGGGTTTAGTTTTGGGTTTAAAATGAAACTAGGGTTTTAGGGTTTCGTTTAAGGTTTAAGGTTTTAGATTAGGGTTTTAGGACGATTTAGGGTTTAGATTTAGGGTTTAGAAGTCATGCATTAAGTGTTTGTACTTTGTGCTAAAGTGGTAGTAAGAAACTAAAGTGATTTAGGA
>BQNB010130038.1:0-19008 GCA_026074375.1 Tanacetum coccineum | reverse complement strand
CTTAATAATCAATGATTTGTGTATCAATGGTATTCATTTGCTATATTACATTTGTGTAATTGCAATAGAATTTATTATATTTAGTTATGATTTTTGTCTAAATTATAACATGTATCAGCGAACTCAACAAACCATCATTTAGTTCACTACAAAAGTATTCAGATTACAATACAAGAATGAAAAAATATAGTCACAAATTAGTGAACTATCAATACACCAGAAACAATGACACTACAAGATTGGATCAAAACAGTTGATCAGTCATACGAATACAACAACAAGATCAAAGAAAGCACAAGAAAGCTTTGGTAAGTTTTATCAAGAATGACAATTGAAAGAAACCCTAACCAAGTCATTCTTTATATAGGTTGTAAGTTTCTAATTGTTCAGCTTTAGCCAATGCACAATACACAACTAGACAAACAGAACTAAACATGGATATTGTTGGGATTAAAAGACTTCTTGATGATCTTAGAGCTACTGCTGCTCAGGTTTGTGTTACTGCTGCTAAGCTAAAGTTAGTGATGTTCATTAACTTTAATAAAAAATATGCTAAGTAGTTAGTGCTGCTAGTATAAAGTTAGTGCTGCTAGTGTAAAGATTAGTACTGCTGGTGAAGATTGAAGAAAATATTCTAAGTAGTTACTTAATGCTGCTGGTGTATAAGTTACTACTGCTCAAAGATTAAGACTGCTGAAAGAGTTTCTACTATCAGAGAAAGGATAAAGACAAAAGAAAGGATACAGATTGTTTGGAGATCAGGATTACTTACATGATAAGTATGAGGTATTTATAGAATAGATCATAGAGAAAATTCTAAGTTTTAGGAATATATTGTAAATCGACTAGGACTCCTTGGTGTATAAAAAGAGGTCCTAGGGCATAGAGTTATATATACATAAGCATCACAAATCGTACTAAAAACGAGTCATTCATAGAGTTATTCATAGCTTCAAGGTTTTGTAACCATAATACTAGGAGAGTATTCGTATTATTCTTAATAATTTTGGAGCTTTTATTGTTTTTTGAATTGTGATCTTGTGTTAGTGTTTCATTAAGAATTCTTCTAATATTAAATATTAGATTCCGCATAATCTTTAATACACTTAACAAAGTTTTTCTACTATAGTTGTATTAGATTTATCTAATATAACTAAACCTTAAACAAGCTTAAGAAATTTGATTTATTAAAGTGGGATCCAACAAGAGGTATCCTACTCCTGGGACAACAGGACTCACGTTTTAAAGTGTTCACATCTTATTAAATGTTTTAAAATAAATCTAGTGGGACAGAATAAAAATGTTTACGAACGTGGTGTGACCCGGGCCGTTGGTCGACTATGTAACGAAACAAATAACCTTTCGTACTAAAATAAAGGGACTAAAGGCGGCAAGTAATCAAACTTATTTTCTATAAATACCAAAACCACACACACATTATAATTCTTTTACAAAAATTTGTTTCTTCCTTCCTCCCTTGTTCACCCTCCACGACCGGCCACACCAAGACACCACCACCACCGTCAATTTTCCGACATGCATTATAATCAAGTTACAAAAAATTAATCCTTGTGTTAAGGCCTACGTTTTCATGTTATAAAATCCTACATGCATTGAGTTTTGAAAAAGTTAGAGTTCGGGCTCGATTCAAGTATTTTCAGTTGAAAAGTGGTAGTAAAAGGGGTAGATTATCATGTTAGTGAAGTTGGTTTTGTTTGAAAAGTATCGGTTATGTTGTATGGGGTCTCATCCGATCTCGAACTATGCCAAGGGGAGGCCGAAAACATTTTTATGTTGGTTGTAAGTATTTTATTTACTAGTAAAATAATTGTTTTCGTGATTCGATCGATATTCGATAATTGCATGTGATGAAATCCGATGGATCTTGCGTTGTCTAGTTTAGATTTAGCTATTGAATGATTGAGCGATTTGAATACCGTGTATAGGCCATTTTAGATGTGCCGTGAATGATTTTTTGGGTCAAAAATGAACTTTGGCGTGTTTTGTAACGTATACATTATGAGCAGAAACTTTGGCGCGGAAAACGAGGTTCGAGATTTTGAGAAATTTGATTATTGATTTAAAAATATGGTAGAGGGTATTTTTACGATCATTTCGGTAATTCGAACGCCCAGTAACTTCTAATAACGAAGAATCTAGAGCGAAAACAAGATTTGAAAACTTATAAATTTCCAAACAGCTATAATGGTTTCGTGTAGTTGCTGGCAGATTCAAAAACGTCCGATTTGAGCACTTTCAAATCCGTTTCATCCTTTTCGCGAAACACGAAAGTTGTTCGGAGTGACGTTTTACTTTGCCGCGAGGCTTGCCAGTTTTAAAATCGAGTAATAACGGGTCAAAACTCAAAGTCAAATTATGCACTTTTATTAAAATGTCATAAGTTCCTGCAGAAACTTGCAGGGGCATTTTGGTCATTTTCTGTAGAGTTTCAGGTCTCGCCTAAACCTGAAAAGTTGTCCGGAATATCGTTTCGCATAAAATCTCTTTAGAGTCCGAGTCGTGAAAATGTGATATAACGGGTCGTTTTGAGCGGGTCAGACGCGCTCAAATAAAATGCATCTAATATACATATATGCATCTAATTAAAAGCTAGAAAACACATTATGATGCGTTATAATGCATCTAAGATTATAGAGATGCATCTAATTTAAGTCGGTGCATCTCGAATATACGGTTATAGTTACTTCTTATCCTTCTTATTTTAAGAAAACTTCTTATTTGATCCTAACTCTATATATATATATATATATATATATATATATATATATATATATATATATATATATATATATATATATATATATATATATATATATATATATATATATATATATATATATATATACATAAAGTCAAAGTAAAATAAAGTCCAACGTTGACTTTTAAAAGTCAACGGGTTGATACAAGACTTGTTGGATGTTTATAAAAATAATAAACGCTATTATGTTACGAGTATAACAATTTAGACTTAACAATTTTTATGAACGAAGAAGATTATAAAAATAGAAACTTTTGAAATATTCGAATATAACACCGATACGAGTAAACGATGACCAAATTGAGCGTCGAATGTGCGATGAGATAAATAAATATTATTATAAAGTAATCGGGCGACATTAATTATAGGTCGCGTTTGAGTTCGCGTTGAGACATCTTTGGATTGTCACGGTTATTTTGATCTTCGGCTTAGAGCAATGTGAGTTCATAGCATAGCTTTTGAACTATTTTAAATGTTTTAAAACCCGCGAAGGGGATACATGTTGTTTTGAAAAGTGAACGCAATGTGTTTTGATACGTGATATGATTTCATTCCATACTATGAGTTTATGCCATTTGTTGTGTACTCGTTAATTACCGAGGAGGTAAATGCTGAATGCATTAAATAGATCTATTGGGTTTGACAACCCTGTCCGGGGTCTGGATCCGATGGTGAACACCATGTCAAAGGACATTTTGTATTGAGACTAGGGGTAGTGGCATACTTCCCGATCACTTATTTTATCTTAAATGATAAATGTGTTAAGGTTCGGTACACGAGCTCATGTTAGTGGAAATCATGATATAACTTTCCTTGCAAACAATGTTATAGTGTTTTGTGGAACCAAATATGCGTTCTGATTGTTGTTTCTTTATGAATTCACTCAACGTTTTGTTGATGTTTTTAAGCATGTATCTCAGGTATTGGTGCTATTGATGGCTTGGATGGGACGGAACGCATATATCGAAGACTGTGTCTCGGTGAAATGTTTTGCTAGTCAAACAAAAGGATGCTTTGGAAAAGAAGTCGTGTCATGACTTTTTGAAATGAAGTTTTTAAGATAGTTTGGGACCTTGTAACTCTGATGTTCTTCATATAAATAAAATAAATTTTGATTTCTAAACGTATCTTTTGGACGTTAATTGGGACTCGTGTGCATGTATTATGAAGTAGCACCCTAAATGTTGTATTCTATTGCGTATCGTTTTTTGGGGGTGTTACATCTTAATCTCGCCTCTTGGGCAGTACTTATAAGTCATCATCTTTTTCAATTCTTTCCAAGTCATTGCGTATGCAACATCATGTCCGACAGTCCTAACGTGAGAGTTCTACCACGTTAAAGCATTTCCTTGAAGAGTACAAGTGGCAAACTTGATTTGACATGCGACTGTGCAATTGCTTATAGGGAAAATAGATTCCATCTTTTCGAACCACTGAGTTAGACCAACAAATCCTTTAGTACCCTTGAAATTCATGGGTTAACATTTGAGAAAGTCACTATAGGTGCACTCACGAGTAGCACGCTCAGTTCTTCTTACACCACTTCCTGATTCGTGGCTGTCATCTCCATTTCTACTGTTTCTGGTTGCTTCATACTCAGCCAAAGCGTCAGATACGCCTTGGGCTATCAATGCCTTAATTTGAGCATCGGTCATAGGGGTTGTGGTTTTCTTTGGAGCCATTTTCTTCAAAATCAGAGTTGTTAGGATCAAAAATATGGTGTCTATATGGAAATTACATTAGTTTTGGTTTAAGTTAAAACACAAGGACTAAAAGTGTAATTAGTCCAAAGTGTCCTTATGTTTTACCTATAAATACTCCCCTCTAATCAACATTAGGGGTGAAGCTCACATTTGTAATTTCTCTTTCTTTTTCCATTTTAATAAAACTTCAAAATTAAATAAAGCTCTCTCCTCAATAATGGCTTATTTTATTTTGAGCTTCCCCGACCTCCCGAGATCGTGAATCGAGAAACCTCACAAGTGGTATCAGAGTTGCACAGGCGATTAGTAATGAATTTGATCTTATTCAGTTCATCTGATTCGACTTATTTCTACTTATTTTGAGTGCTGATTCGCTACAACAGCTTATTTAGATTATTTGAGCTTATTCAGTCAGTTTCAGTTGTCAAATTCAGTCCATATTCATTTCAGATTTTTCAGCAGTTTATTTCTTGAGCTTATTTTCATTATTTTTGATTTTATTGAGTTTTGTTGCTTACGTTTTTATCGTAAGAACAAACTCGGTAAGATTCGTGCATAGTTTAACGTGCTGATTAGTCATTTTCGGAACTGGTTAATCATCAAACTCGGAAGTCATATCAGATCTGTCATTTTTGGAAGTCAAACTCAGTGGTCAACGGTCAAACTCGGAAGGTATAGTCAAACTCAGTAATCTAACTGCTTCTGAGTTTCAAATTTAGTTTTCGAAAATGGCTTCCGATAATGGTTTTCACACAAGAAGAAAGAAATAATCATTTCACATTTACAACAGATCCATATCTACAACAAATAATCATTTACAATGATTAAAGAAATGATACAATTTCAATTCCGAGTATGAATTTCATCTACCGAGTTTACAAGAGGTCTACAAATTAAGAGAGTCAACTCAGTAAATACCTACTGCTACTAAATCAGCTTCAATCATTCTCAATCAAACCACAACCATCACCACATCAAGACTCTTTTCTTTGTTATCCAAAATTAAAAGAAAGATCTATAACCATTTTTTGTTATAATCTTTTCTTTTGTTTCATTCAAAAATGCAAAAGCAAAGAACCTACCCGAGACCTCTATATGAGATCTTGAAGCCGAACATTAAAGAACAAGGTCTTGAGTTTGAATGATGGATGGATGTTGCGACTGTGTATCAAGATTGTCATGGAAAAGTTGCAATAGATTTGTGGTGTCGAAATGGTTTGTGGGTTTCATGCCTTGATGAAACTGATAGATTAAAGAAATGAAAAGATGTAGGTGTTTGTAATAAGAATAAGATTGTTGGTGTGCTTGGAGTGATAAGGCAGAATGAACATATTTTGTTAATTGAGATGTGATTTGGAATTGAAGGGATGAATGATATTGTTTGGTGGAGAGATAAGGCTGAACATTAAGTGGTAGGCGTGGGATGTGTGTGGAATGAAGTAGGGTTATGTTTACCTAAATTTGTTATATGCTTCATAAAATGTGATATAATAGGCTAGCAAGATATGTCTACAAAGTGATTGATGTAGTGTTGGGCCTGGTTAACCGAATTTTTAATGGTCTTGGTGATTCGAGAATGAAAACTTGGGCTGAGAAGATTGAAAATGGACTGCACGGTATTTTTCAAGGATAAAAATGACATCCGCAATTTTAGGATGTATTTTCTTGCTAAGTAATAAGATAAGTCTAGTTCGAAAAGTCATGCTCCAAAGATGAAATGTTGCGAGATGACATGTTAAAGTTGTGAAACAGCTTTTAAAGGACCGTCATGACATTCATAATGTTTTAGTATTTATATAAATAACTCTTATATAAATAATTGTAAGATATACGTAATGGAATATAAGCATATATATATATATATATATATATGTATGTCATGTAGGCACGTAATGTAAGCAAGTAGTGTATGCACATGAAAAGTTTTGATGTGATGTAATGTTCATGAAAACGGTTATAGTCTAGGTAAAATATGCAACCTAGTTCTCTATAACCTGGCTCTGATACCAATATGTAACACCTCCAAATTGGGTCGCAGGGAATTATTTCCGGGAGCGTTAGTTCATAATAGATCAATAGCAGAAGATATGAGAACGACATTTATATGAGTCGTTTGAAAATGATACATTGGATTAATTAAATTGTTTGTTACAAAAGCCCCTAGCTTATCTTGTTCATCCTTGAAAAGTGTAAAGATTTTAATACATAACAAATACTCTAAAATGTAATGCACTTAAATCTTTATGATAATGTGACTCCAAAATGATGAAGACCAATGTATCCTTGTTCTTGCCTTATTGACCTAAGAAAAACATGCTTTAAAACGTCAACATAAAGTTGGTGAATTCACAGGTTTAAGTAATGTATAAAGTAGGACCGCAAGATTTCCAAGTGCAAGACATGTAACACATACATATCTCAAAAGTAATTACGGAATGCACTAAGCTCATGACACTGAAGCTACAACATATATGTATGTAAATTAATGCAAATAATGTGCCCGCGTAGATGTTCAACCCGCAACATCCAAATTGTTCCGACATGGTATACATTCGTCTTTTCGGTACCTCCGAAACTAGTGGGCGCTACTCACCCGAACGGGGATGTGAACCCTAAATAAATCTATTTATAACATTCGCGCTTACAATCCAGTAATTAACAGTTTATGATTCATGGGCATAGTGGGTTATAGCTACTTAGGAAAACTCATAATTTGTATAAAAGTGTACTTGCGTCCAATCGTAAAACAATGCATGTTTCTCACCCCAAAGTTGTAAATCATTGTAATTGTATAAAAGCGGGGCTATGGACTCACCTCAGTGAATGATTTGATTATCTAAATCAAATAAGTGAATCGTCACGTAAAGTTCGAATGCAACCTAATTAATATATAGGTCGCATGAGTATAATGTACTTGAATAGATACAACATATAAATTATAGAGTTACATCACCACCTAATAGTTTTTGATAAATTATAAATGTTGAAACAATATTTAAGTTACGCTTGAAAATAAATGTCCAAGTGTATGTATCCGTAAAAATGTTATATTTGTTCAATAATTGATTATTTGTTATTGTTTTAATGTTTTTATTATTTGTATAACGTTATTATATAAAAGGTTTAATCATTGCATAAAAATAATATTTATAAAGTTAAAAACATGTATAAATATTATATAAGTAATACTACATCGTTTTGTAAAGTTTTTATTAAAAATGAATCAACACTATTCAGGTAAGAAAATAGTGCACAAGAGCAAAATAGTGCATAGAAATTATATTTTTCCGGTTTTAACTCCGTTTTACACGTTCCTTATACCCACCGTTTCGTATTAAGAAAATCTATCGAAATATTATATTTATAATATTTATAAAAATCTGATGTGAATAGTAACAGTAACTGTTTATTTATAAAATTACATTTTATAAACTTAATTAATGATATCTTGTAAATACCATAACTCATTCGTTTTAATTCCGTTTGTAGTGTTCTTTATATCCACAAAATCGTCTTGAGATAATCTATAATACTAAAATGTTTACAGAATATGTAAGATTTTATACAGGTATGGTTTTTATAAAATAAGTTTTATAAAAACAGTTTTTATATATTTAATTATCGAAACCTTGAAAAATTCATATCTCCTTCGTTATAAATCCGTTTCGCGAGTTCCTTATATATACGAAATCCTCATAAGATGTAATATTTGAATAAAATGTTTAGACACTGTCTAAAAATGCGTGCCAAAACAGAATATGCAAACTGTCGGCATATATATATATACATATATATATATATATATTATTATAGTATATATATATTTATATATTATATTATTTATATATATATATATATATATATATATTATATTATATATATATATATATATATCTTAATCTCATAAAATTCATATCTCATTCGTTATAGATCCGTTTCGCGAGTTCCTTATATGCATGGAATCGTCTTAAGATGTACTATCATAATAAAACATTTATATTTGACACAAAAATTCGTGGTAAAACAGAATGTGTAAACTGTTTGCATAAGTATATATATAATTTGTTTTTATAAAATCTAACATGAAATATATATTACAAGTCCTCTAATTTGTCCAATACACCATCCTGTGTGTAATTAAAGTCCTCTACATTATAGTCCTCTAATTAGTCTATCATTTTGATGGATAAATATCAAGAACATAAAAGAAATAAACTATGATTTCATGTAAATAATTATAACAAGAAATAAACTACAACACTTCCTATAATTTATCACATACTTGTAATATGTCAAGTTAAGTGTTTTTCATGGATCTACCATATTTCTAGCATCATTTTACCATATGAACATATATGTACTTGATTGTGTATAACTTGATTTTAACAATATAACATATATAAATGTATAGAAATAATAAATGAAATGAAGGTATCAGTTGTGATTATAAACCTTGTGTGAATGATGAGTATGATGAACACGCCAATCCTACAAAACCCTAACTTATAGTGTTTAAGCCCTTGCTTCTAAAACAAGCCCTGGCTTTCAAAAATCCTAACTTCTTTACTTGCAAAACCCTTGATTTAACTTGCACCTTTACTTGTAAACACCTTAGATATAAACCTTAACCACACTTGTATGCTTGTAATCTTTGAAAATCAAAACTATGAATTTATTTGTAAACACCGTGGGGTTTGAGAGAGCAAAAGGGAGAGAATTTGATTTTTCTATATTGGAAATGATAAGTGTATGAATACTTGTAATAGGAACCCTTTTATAGCCTAAATATCTAGCCAAAACCACTAACTTAACCATGGTTTAGGAGTTGGAATGACTAGTGTGTAAGAGCCCATGGGGGGAGTGGTTTTGTAAGAAATTAGTATGGTGTGTGTAAGGATTTGTAAGATTGGTTGCTTGTTTGAGTTTTAACACATGTGTTTCTAGAAACAAGTTGGAAGATATTATTTGTGTTGTTTTTTCTCTTGTATAACCGGCCACATGCATACATGTATAAGAAAATATATAATTTTTGAGTATTAGGTATAATTGTGGGTATTTGATTGAGTATAGATAGGTAGAATGGTTTACTTGTATGCAAAAAGGTTCCAAAACGCGAAACGTAAACATTTTACGTAACGCATAAAAATAAAATATCAAAAGTTGATTATTACTTTCGTAAAAATAATATAATGCTTGCTTGACGTAAATTTTTAATTGTTTGGTGCCCGTTTACGTTGATTATTGATTTTTAATTTACGCGATTTAACTAAACGATGAAAATTAAAAGTAAATGCGTAAAAACCTAAAAATAAATAATTGAAAATATTAAGTCGTAAAATGACCTGAAATAACAGATTGTTACACCAAACATTCAACCTCAAAATTTTCGGATTTAAAAACATCATCATTCAATCTATACTTAACCAATCATCCTAATTATTTTTGTTATCTCATCTTCTAGCATATACCTACTTAATCCTATAATGAATTGATCTAATTCGAAACGAATCGAAATCCCCTAATTTTCGACCTAAAATGATGCACACGAATTTAACTCTTAATTGATTCGAATTAATGTAAGTGCTTACCCTTTTTGGAGCCATGGATGATCCTCAAACACGTTCCTTACTTGCAATTGGATAAATCTACACGAATTTTATGATTCCAAGAGAGTAGTGTGTGTTGTGTGTGTGTTTTTTGAAAATTTTGAATTTTTGGGTTTTATACTATTTTCTAGCCGGGTGGCTTCTTTTCTAGCCGTATAGGCTGGAAATTAACACCTTAGTACCACTTAACTTTTCATCCTGACTTGTTGGTCAAAACACGTGCTTATTTCCGGTTGAAAAACAACACGAGGTCGATAATTTGTTACCAAATGTTTGTGAAAAATCACACACTTCACAACATATTTCTTAGCAAAATCAAACTAAAACTAAAACTAATGAACAAAATATAATAAACCTCAAACTTTAATTAATCAAACCATAACCATAACCATAACCCAATTATCAAAAGATGTCTTAAACCATAACCAAACATAACCAAAATAACCAAAATGATAAATTGTTTTTAAAAAGAGGATGCAAAATGTAAAAGAAGACAAACATCCTTGGCATAAGAGTGGTGCATTATTCTTCAAACTTCAACTTGTGGTTGGATTGGTGAGCTCTCTAATCAAGAAATTGATCATACTTTAGAATGTCTTCTGAAATGAATTTTCTGAAAAGATTTCTATTAGTCTTTTTAGTCATGAACATCCTAGTGAAACTTTCTCCCACTTGGAGTAGTCACTTCAAATTTCGCATGCCATACTTCATCGCCTTTAACTTTCTTGTAAGTTCCATATCCTTCATTCCTCCAATCCGTGTTCTTCAATTGGAATGGAAGTGAACCTAGAAAATCAATGAGTTTCTTGAAAACGATAATATTTTTGAAGGGATTAAAGTATGCGTCCATAGCTAAAGCTCTTTCCATGTCATCTTTGATATCTAAAAACAATGGTGTAACGGGTCCATATTTCGGATTGCCATCTTCATCTCTCCCAACTTCAAAGCAACTCAACCAATCATCTGCCTCTCTTGTGCAAAGTTGTCCAAGTAAGCCTTGGCTCTTGGCTTAGGAAAGTAGGTATGACGGATAAATCCATCATCAATGCACAAAGTATCACGCCCTATGTCTATAACAGCTCCACAAGTTCTCAAAATTGGGCTTCCCAACAACAAAGGAAGTTCCTTATCTATCGGTATGTCTAAAATCAAAACGTCAACCAAGTAAGGTTGATACCCGATTTGGATCCTCACATTCTTAACTTCTCCCATAGCCTCAGCTTGTGTGTTGTCTGCCATGGTAAGATTGGAGTTATAAGGCTTAGGATCTCCTAGACCAAGATTCATAAAAAGACAATAGGGCAACACACTCACACTTGCCCCCGTATCTGCAAGAGCATTCATCTCGATCGTTCCATTTACTTTCACCGAAAGTACAAAGTTGCCTGTGTCACATATTTTCTTGGGTAATCAATGATCCACAATTCTCATTTTTACTTCCTCACTATAATCATCAGTACTCAATCTATCTCTTCGCATTAACACTTCATCAAGCTTCTTTTGATAGGTCATATAGTTCTCCAAAACTTCCAATATAGGCTTGGATTCTTCTAATAAAATAAGTAACTTTTTGTAAATATAAGAACAAGGATGTTACCTAGCCAAATGATACACAAGAAAGTCTAGACTTGGATTTAGAGCAATCTAAACGCCTCCAGTCAACAAAGAATACCAATTCTTAAACACCAACAAGCAATCAAGATCAATACCACGTTCTTGCTTCACTCCTGGAATTTTCATAACTATTTTAGCTTTTTGGGAGAGTAATTAGGGTTTCTAAACCTTTGTCAAGGGTTATAGAAGTGTGTCTTTGGTCTAGGCCCCCTAATATGATTATATAGGCTAGATACATGCCTCTCAAGCAAGAAAACGAAGTTCCGGAGTTAATGGAGGGAAATGATCGGGTTTGGAGGGTAATGGCTCATTAATTCTCCCATAATTGGTAATTTTGTAACTGCCAAAAGTGGCCAGCCGGGCGGCTGGGATTCTAGCTGGGTGGCTGGTTTCCAGCCTGGGCGGCTGGGACTTCGCTCCAAAATGTAAAGTGTTGTTTTCTTGGCCAATTTTATTCCTTTTGCTTCCTTTTGGTTTGGGTTGGCCCATACAACTTATAAATGGGTAAAATACTTGTATTTGGGCTATAATGGGCCTCCAAACCTCTTATCTAAACGTAACTTGTTGGGAAATCTTCAAAAGTCGTTTTCTTCACGTGTTCTTCTCTTTTTCTTGTCTTCTTCCATCTTTGCTAACTACAAACATGTAAACTTTACTTTGCACAATATTAGCAACAAAATTTCTTTATTTAACCAAATATTTCATATAAAAGCACAAATAACGCTCCTTAAAATATACTTAATTTAAGCGTTATCAAGGACCTGAGGTAAACATGCTAAAAATGTCAACAAATAATGTTAAGTGAAATTCATAGGTTTATAAGTAAAGCAATGGACCATAAGATTTTAGTTATAGTTGACCAAGAAACACATTCAAAAGTCAAAAGCATTTATTATTGCACTAAGCTCATGAAACCTAAAATCTTAACATTACGTGAAAATCCTAATTAGGTTTGTGCCCCGATATTGGATGTTGTGCCAAACACCCAAGTATTACTTCAAATGTTAAATGCGTCCGTTTGAGATGGTATTAGTTGTTGCAAACCCAGACAGGGGTTATCAGCCCCAATAGATCTACTCACAGCATTCGCGTTTACTTCACAAAAAGTAATTAACGGTTCATGATATAGGGGAGTTAATGGCACTAGTGGTACTTAGGCAATAATATCAAGATAAGTATTCATTTAAAGCACTTGCATCCCTAAGTAAGTAGCATGTATCTCCCCCAAGAAGTTTATAAAACAATTAATGAGTAAAAGTGAGGCTATGAACACGCCTTATGCAAAACAATGATATAACAAGAATAAAAACTTCGAGAAACCGAAATAATATCCTAAAAGCAATCTAAAAATAAAGTCGCGTCTTAGGATTTATAAATATTATGCAATAAATGTAAATAGGTTTCTTATAAAGTTTTTATATAGATTATAACATTGTACTTAGAGTTTTTATATTTTATAAAAACATTTGGCCCAAAAATGACCAAGTTCAAATATTTGTAAGCCAAAACATATGGGCTGTTAAGATTTTCAGGTTTAGTCCAACTTCATAAGCCTATATCTCCTAAACCGTAAGTGATCTCGATTTGGTTTTTACGTCAAGGAAAGGTAAAAGAGTTATTTATCCGATATGTAGGTCCGACCACTTTGGTTTTTATAAAAATAGTGTCAAATGGCCAAGTGCCACCCGGGTATTTTCTAGTTTTTGACTACTTTTACCATTTATTTTTTAGTTTAATCATCGGGTATCGTCACGACGAGTGCTACCTGGGGAATCAAAGCTAAAATACAGCTTTACATCATTATATTTTTATCTAAACCTGAAGGTCCACGAATTTTTACAGAATACTCTTTCTAACCTATTGGTCAAAACTGTCCCAATTAAGTGTGCTAAAAAATCATGTTTTTCCAATCTTTTCTTGAATCAAATCACTAAGTACAATGTATAACTTACAAATAAATATGTATAATGTGTAAAATACAATACAATCTTAGAAAAAATAAAGAATATGAAGAAATTACAAGTAAAATAAATATGACATTAACTCTCACAAAGAAGAACATTGATGATGATAACTACAAGAATCAACCCAAGATTATAGCTAGCTCTTTAAACCCAACCAAATAACTCTTAATATTCTTGAAAGAACCCTTATTTAACCATGAAGAACATCAACCTTGACCCTTGAATATGATGATTCTTGATTGTGTTTGTAGTGTTTATAAACCAAGAACAACAACTAGCTTCCTAAACCCTTCAATACTTGATAATATTTTAACTAGAATCAAAAGGTGAAATGGTTGTTTGTGTTGCTAGAGGAGGACAACACAAAGAGGAGAAGAATAGTGTGATTAGAGTTTTTTTATGATATGAACTATGAGAAGAAAATAGGATGTAGTTATTTGATCTAGGTATGCATGATTGAATAGACAAGTGTCCTATTACTTGTTTATGCATGATATGAGTGTCTTCCTACGAAGACACTTGTCTTGATAGGTTGACACACCACATATGGCTAGGTGGAGGGGAAATTTAGTGTTAAACTTTGTTAAAATTTGAATAAGTGATTATTATTTAGGCTAATGGGTAAAAATGTAGGGTATCGCAAGAGTTTCGACGCAAACACGAAGAGTAAACGTAAATGTTAAAAATTAAATTATAACATATAGGATATAAATGTAAAATAATAAAAATTCTTCGAGAATGTAGGCTAATATTTAGTCTATAGTCAGGTTCACGTTTAATATACGTTTTACAACGTACGCGAGATAACCTATCCGGTTACTTGTAAAAGTAATTTTTATGTAAAATTAAAATAAATAGTGAAAGTATAGGATTAAATAATGATCTAAAATTTATGGGTTGCTACATTATATAATCAAAAATTCAAAAAATTCATTCCTCCTCCAAGCTCACATTATTTTTGTCCTATATGTAAATAAAAATGGAAGAGTATTATTTTTTTGCTAGTAAACATAACCACATGCTAGTGTAAGAGTGGGAAAATGACATATCATAAGGGTCACTATCTTATGGGGTTTCTACACATCTTTCCTTGACCAAGTCAAATCTTATCTTTAAAACCTAGCACATGCCATATATAAGGAACACGATAGGGTTTTCTTATCATTTTAACACTTCACAAAAACATATCTCACTACGGCTCAACATAAAACATAGGGTTAAGGTTTTAAAAATTTATTCAAGGTATTTTGAAAGAAAGTATAGTAAAGAGGGTTTAAATCTAAGGATTCTTGGGTTACTTGGAAGGATTTGCAATAAGATAAAGCTAGGGTTTTCAAGAAAATTAGGGTTTATATATAGATCTTGGTATTTTTGCAAGATCTTAGGTTTTTGGTTATATATATAAGTCATCTCATCTCATCTTCACATTGTAAGTTTAATACTTATCTCATTCATTTCATTTCTTACATCATCTTTCTCTTCTAAAAATATATCACAAACATGTTTGTGTAAAAATATTTCTTTTACAAGAAAGATGTAAAGATTTTATGTAATGTTCATGTAAGATATTTTGTTCTTGCTTGTTAGCATAGATTTGATGGTAAAAATATGTTGTGACACTCTGAAATGTATTCTTGATAAACTTTGTTCACAAGATTAGGACTAGTAACATGTTGACGGATTTTTGTTGGTAAAAGTGATGGAAAACTAAAAATAAGGAGGTTAATGGCAGGCTATTCTTAGGGTTAGTTTTGGACAGAGAAGTGTCAGATTTTGCAACAACGGGTACGTGTCATAGATAGTAGACATTATAGCATTTCCATGGTCGCTTGAATCACTAATAACATACTTAAAACGAAGAAGTTATGCCCATTCAAAAATCAGACAAAAATAAGTGTTCTCTGAAAAACTGCACATTTTTCAAGTGTCGAAAAAGTGGTCTAATGTAGTAACTTTGAGTCTGTTTTTGAACTGTTTAGAGTCCAAACTGGAAAGCATTAAACGATTAGTAAAAACTAAAAATTATATAAAATAGAAAATGCTTGCTAAGTGACGTGAAATGTTCATTAATTGCAGATTTAGGTTTAACGAATTAAAATCCTTAGAAAACACGTTTTAAGAAATTAAATGACGAGTAAAGTAAATGCTTTTTAAAATAAATGACAAGTATTTAAATTGCATTAAAAGTAAATGACGGTATGCAACTTGACTAATATTATTTTTTTTAAACTTTTTAAAACCGCACTTAAATTCCAACTCACTAATCACTTAGCAAACACAAGTTAAACTACTCACTACGCATGGCAATTATCAAATAAGCAAACATTTTATAAAATAACAAATTAAATCTATACTAATAAATTGAAAAATGATAGAAAATGGAACCGAGATGAAGACCCGCAATTAAACGAATACCACCTGATTTATTTAGCTAAAGAAAATAATTAAATTCTATCTAGCCAAATAAAACCGTAAGCTCCGCGCCTCATGAGTTGACCGGTACCAAAAGGTAAAACTAAAAATCAACAAAACTGTTAAGATTTAAAAGTAATACTAGCAACTTATGAAATCAGTTAACTACACACCCCTTTGTCAAACGCAGCCCAGTTCATTAGCCCAATAGATATTTAAACTACTAATGTGACCCTACAACTAAATCAAATGAGCCCAAGTTAAATTTACATAAACTAATCGCATCCTAATTCCTAACGTGACCAAAAAGTTCATTTAAACTACCAAAAGTGATCATGAGGCCCAAGTTCATTTAAAATGCTCAATTACAAATTTTAAGGCTCGGTAATTAATTTCTAAATGTGACATAGAGCTTAAAAACTCAAAGAATTTAAAATGGACCTAGTCTTGGATGTAAAAACCATACGAGGTCAATTTCATCAAACAGGCAACACAAGATGAAAATTCTAGCTCAACAATATGGAACAACTTAATTCAAATAAACTAGCACAAATAAGGCCTCTCTGAAGTAAGTCACGATCTTATTAAAACAATCATCTAAAAACAATAAGCATGAGTTTCTAGAAAAACATAACCGAGACTTAAACCACGTAAATCGAATAATAACTAATAAATCGAGATGAAAACCTTACAAAAACTTAATAAGCAAACCATTTAACCACAAATCTTAATGATGAATTCGAGATCTACGACTAAACAAGCAAGTTACCTAACTAGATAAGCTCAAAACTAATCAATAAGCCCCGCACAAATAACAACAAGGACTTTGAATAAGCAATAAACCAATAAATCATCACGAAACAATAGCTTATTTAATAAGCTACACGAAAAGGAATTTTAACTAGAAATTAAGTAAACAAAAAGCAACACGAGATCATCGACAAACTTTAAACCATCTTCATTACATCATCAAATTAAGCTTGCAAAATAAGCTAGGTACAATAAGCAGAAAAAAGAAAAAAATAAGCTACTACATATTTGAAATAAGCTAAAAATATAAAAGCTTAACTAAAAAAAACTAAAGACTAACTCCCCTCCAAGTAAAGGGTGGCGTGTGGATTTAAATGGGGTGAAAGGGGTTATTTTTGTAAATTTGGCCAATCATTGGATACTCAATTGGCCAATCATTGGGTGTCAACAGTGTTCACACGGATCGAGTGTATGCATAAATTGGATCCACCGGTTCAAATGCTTCCACGTGTCCTAGAGAAAAGCTTCATTTATACGTACTCTTTTTTCGTCCATTCGATCATCACACAGCAAATTTGAAAGTTGTAAAACTTTGCTCTGCCCATATGTCATTTTATCATTGGATAGAGAAGTATATAGTGGAAGGTCATGTGCTATGTTGGGATTTAATTTAAGCTCACATGATGATGACAATAGCAGACGTCATTCATCTCAACTATATAAGATATTATCAATTTTGTAATGGGCTTTAGGCACTTATTTGTTGGGCTAATGTGATAATGGGCTGGCCCGGCCTATTTAAATGGGCTACGGGTTGGCCCAATAAAATCCGAAAACACCGTTGGACTCGTTTTTTCACGCTTTTTCCGATCACGTGCTCGGTTTTGTCCGGTTTTTTCTTTATTTTTGTCCATTTCTTTAATATCTGTACCTACACATAAATAAACACAAAAACAAGCATATATTTGCAATTTTATTATGTTTTTGGTCTTTTGGGGTCTTTTTACAAGGTAAAGAGTATGTATAAAATAGCGAATACCAGGTTTCCCTTTTCTACCCATTTTGACCCATTTCCTAATTATTAAAAGCTAGTTATATGCAAGGGAGAAGGGGTTTAACAGCTAGGCATTATCCAATCACTCAAAACTAAAATCAAAACCTAACCCTAACCCTAATTCTACTCGAAAATCAAAAATCAAAAGGGCAAATGGGTAGAGCTTATTACCTTATAATTATAAAAGAGATAAGGACGATTCAAATCAAAAGATAATGATCTCCAAGAATTTTTCTTGTGGTAAAAATTTGTGTGAGAGTGAAAAGCTTTGAGTAAAGATCTCAATCCAGCGTATCAATTGGGTTTTTATACCCAGACTCGATACGCCGTATTGGTGTTTGAGTTATACGCCGTATTGGCGAATTTTGTTGACTTGGTCAACTTCAGTTAAAAAACAGTGGATACGCCGTATAGGTTTTAACCTAATACGTTGTATCCGTTCTTGGAGACCAATTTTCCCTAGCTTTAACAAATTAAAGAAAACGTACCTTGGCCTCCGCAACATTCTTGCATAATTACCATCCTTATAATACCATTTAGGGTCGAACGGAATGCCAAACGGCACATACAAATTCTTAATAAGATTGATTAGCATCCCGTTGACACAATAATTCCAAGCCATGATTTTCACATTTAATTCCATGATTAAACTTTTTATTTTGAAAACTTTATTGATTTTATTGTGACATCCTTCCAGCTGATTATTTGACCCTTGTGTATTTTCATTACCCCACGAAGATTGTATCATATCGATTTCATTATCAGCATTGTCTTTATCCGGCTTTAGATCATCGGGGTAAATTATGTTAAAAGGGAATAGATTATTAAAGTACAAAATGTTTTGCTCCTTTTCAACATATTCGGACAATGATGTTTCATCATTCAAATCAAATTCATCAATATGTTGAGGGCATAAAGTGGGTTTAGTTGAGAAATCTAATTTAGACGTTAAAGCATCATTGTAAACAATGGCTGGAAATTCATTCTCAAAATCTTTAAAGCAGTCTAAATCATCAATACAACTGACCGAATGCTTGGGTGATGGAAACAAAGGCAAATTGACTTTTTCATTATCGTTTTCTGAATCCATTTTCAAATCATTGGTAGAAATTATTTTATAAGAAAA
>BQNB010130037.1:6072-19008 GCA_026074375.1 Tanacetum coccineum | reverse complement strand
TTTATTCTTCTTAGTAGTATAAACTAGATTCCGCATAGTTTATATCATACACTCAAAGTTTCAATCTTAGTACTTTTGGATTTATCCAAGGATGCTAAACCTTACATCAAGCTAATGAGCTCAAGATCTGTTCATTGGGATCAACAAGTGGTATCAGAACTTGTTGTGAAGCTTTGAATAAGAAGAAATAAACAATATACTAGATCTATTTCTCAGTGATAAGATGGAGGCATGATCTACTTCTACAACTCTGACTGCAAGACTTCCTATCCTCAACCATGGGGAATATGATCTCTGGTTAATGAGGATAAAACAATACTTTCTCATGAATGATTTATAACACCCCATGTTTTAGGGTCATTTATGACATCAATAAATTCACTATGTATTTTTAGTATTGTACGCATTTGCTTTTAAGTCATAATCGTTAAGTTAAATCGCGTAAGCTAAAAATTATCGTTCAATGTAAACGGGAATCAAACAATTAAATGTTTACATCAAGCAAGTGTTAAGTAATTATTTTGAGTATAATTATTAACTTTGCACAATTTATTTTATCGGTTACATAAAGCGTTTACGTTTCGCGATAAATTGTATTTAGGTATACCCGGAATCACAAAAACATTTCTACGCTTCAACAAATACCTATGTTTATATCCAATACCCAAAAGTTTTATTAAACTTTACCCAAGTTATCATTGTTAGTCATATGTACATTTAAGAAATCAACTACACACTACACTTTACAAATTATACATCTACATTATGTATAAACAAATTACAACTTATACTTTCATTTAAAAGGCAAGTAATACTTTCTTTTTCTCATCAATACACAAAAATTAGTCTTTTCCATCCTTGATTTCATGGGATAACATGCATATTAGGGAACCAAGGGATACCAAGTTGGAAGACTTAGTCCATGTCATCCCCTTTTCCCTCCTCTTGTTCCCAACACCAACCCCCCCCATCTTGCATAAGTCTTGGTCTTTGTTTTACTACTTTGACTAGTACTTTACATATATATCTCATGCACTACAAGTTATAGCAACACACAACACAAAACACTTAAGAAAATCAACTCTCTTTCTCTCCCTTTCTCCTTTTTGGCCACCGCAAAACACAACCCCCCATAAATAATTCATACAACTTATTTTACCACTTTTATAAGTAAACTAAGATCATATCTAAGGTGATACAAGAAGGTTTGGAGGCTTTGTTGGTTGATTAAGAGGGTTAATCAAAGGAGAAGCAAGATTAGGGTTTTATATTGAATTAGGGTTTCTTGGTTTTGAAAGCTAGGGTTTTTAATCTAAACAAGGGTTTAGATTTTGTTGGTTATCACCACACATCACATTAAGGTCATCTAAAACTCTTTATGTCTTTACATTTATCATTTTATGTATATATAAGTTCTATGTAGCAAAATCACCATTTAGGATACTTTAGAACATGTAAAATGGATTTTTACTTGTGATCATTGTAACACCCCCAAAATGGGTCGCAGCGGAATAAGGATCCGGGGCATGTTACTTCAAGATCAACAGCACAAGATATACAATATTGGTTTAAGTATAAAAAGTATATGGATAAACTAGTTAACTAAAAGTTACTTAATGAGTTTATGATTTTATAAGTGTTGTTAAGGACTTGTTAACTTGGACACTTGGACAAAATATGGACTAATGGACATAATAATATGTAAGACATATGGTATAAATACTTGTGAAAGACTTGAGGTATTTTATCAAGTTGAAAAGTATATAAAACAAGTTATAAAAATGAATATATATATAAGTATTATAAAAGGGCTGTTATAATTCAAATTCCAAACAATGGGTTTAACATTTTTATAAAATAGTACGTCTCATGACAATTCTAAAAAGGTAAGAAACTCAAAAAATAGATTAATAACGAGGAAGATACGTAGTTTACAAGTTATACGTTAATTAAACGCGTTATAATTTTTTTTTTATAAAAACAAGTTATAAAATACTTCTGATATGTAAGTTTGGTTATTTTTATCAGATCACACATATTTTTAGGATTCTAAAACAATAAGAATCGTAATTTTTCAATTAATAACGAAGGAGTTATGAATTACGCGAGTTTATATACTTAAATGTATAAAAATACTTTTATAAAACTATTTTTATAAAAGTTACTGTTCATATCAGACATGACCATTTTGAAAAACACTTATTATTTTGATAGACACTTTTTATACATAAGGACGGTGCACGAAAGGTAAATCGTTTAAATAGCTTTTTAACGAATAAACATACTGACATTTTCGGTAACTAAATTCATAAAATAATTTTATTAAACTGGATAATTATGGAAAGGTAAAAGGTACTGTTTACTAGTGTGTCAAAATATGGAAAATGTAAGATTTGATAAATCGTCTTAATCTCGATCAAGCAGATTTGTGGACATAAGAAAAGTAAGAACGGGCTTTAAAACGAAGATAAGTATGAAAATCGCGTCGTTTTTACTAGTAAGATATTTATAAAGTTCTAAAACTATTAATATACGATTTCCCAAACGCCAATTAGATGGTGATGTTGTCTATATAGTATTTTATTAGGCATTAGTTAATCATGTGCTTAGTACTTATACGACCAACGTTTTAACTAGGTTGCTTTTCGTATCTCCGTTGATTGCATTTTCTGTTGCCCTATCCCCCCTCCCCCCTCCTCGCGCCCCCCCCCCCCCCCCCCCCCCCCCCCCCATTCCCCCACCCCATTCCTCAAACTCAAGGTGAGTTCATAGCCCCACGTTTTACATTTTAATGATTTACAAGTTTTGGGGTGAGAAACATATGCATGTTTTACAATTGGACGCAAGTGGACATTTCACATTACGATTACATGTTTGCCTAAGTAGCGATAACCCTCTGAGCCCATTATCATGAACTGTCAATTACTGTTGTGAGCGCGAATGTTATAAATAGATCTATTGGGATTGACATCCCCGTTCGGGTGATTAGCTATCACTGGACAAACGAATCATATAGCATTGTAGGAATAGGAATGGTGTGGCGTTAAGTTAGAACATCATCACGGGCAATGTTGGCAATTTATATTGCATTTCATACATGTCGAGCTTTCAGTGTCATGAGCTTAGGAAAATGTAATTACATTTTATGATGTTTGCATCTGTTGCATTATCATGGGGAAATATTGCGGTCCTGCATTATACATTTTATAAACCTATGAATTCACTCAATAATATGTTGACGTTTTAAGCAATGTTTTTTAGGGGATCAATAAGGCACGAGGTGCAAGGGATACATTGGTGGTTTTGATTTGGATATCATGCATTAAAGATTTTGTCGCATTACATTTTGTATATCTGTTATGGGCTAGAAATCTTTATATTTTGAACAAGTGAAGCTTTGGGCTTTTGTAACAAACAATTTGTTAAATCCAATGTATCAGTTTTAAACAGCTTTTAATGGTCGTTCTTATATATATCTTGTGTTATTGATCTATGAAGTACCACCCCCAACCCATATTCCGTTGCGACCTAATTTGGGGGTGTTACATAATCACCCAGCAGTTGTAACTGAGCACAAGCAGTATTAACTACTTAGAAGTTTACTCTAGCAGTACTAACATACACTAGCAGTACTAACTTTTGTACTAGCATTATTAACTACTTAGTATATTTTCAGTCTTCATCTCTGAGCAGTCTTAACTTCTACTAGCAGCAGTAACTTTATACTAACAGTACTAATATATACTAACAGTAGTAACTAGGAGTTGTAACTTTTATACTACTAGTACTAACTACTTAGCATAATTTTCATTAGTATTACCAGCAGTACTAAGTTATGCTTGACAACACTAATATATACCTAAGCATCAGTAACTCTAAGAATATATTGAAGTCTTTTAATCCCAACAAGGGACTTGTGATTTAATATCTTCGAGGAGTTGTGCAGAATGATAAACTTGTTTAAGTTGAGATAACTCCTTTTCCAAGACATAAACTCTTTGGTTGAATCCAAATAGGGATGAAAAGTCTGGAGTTGCAGGAAGAGAGGTAGTTGCTTCAGTTGTTGGTGTGGGAGTTGGTGTTGACTGTTATGGAAGAGGAGTGAATGGAGGAATGGTTGGTGCAACAGCTGTTGAGGTTTCAAGGATTACAAATACTGGTATGGTAAGAAGTGAGGGTGTCTGACTGCTTGGCTCTTCATGACGGACATTGATATTCATCATGGAATTGAATTCAGTATCTGCTGGTGAAACATTATCCAAGTTTAGAAATTAAGTTGCAAAGTCAAATGAGACAGAAGATCTTTGCAGTGGAACTTCAGTCTTCTGTGTGTCATAAACAGCTGTAAGTGTTACATGTGCATCATCCTCGCCTGGATCATATGTCTTTTCTTGAGTAACATTATCATGACCAGCATCACCCATCTCTGCATCTCCTTTCCCTTCATGCTCTACATCTTTCAATTCCATGTTCACATCTTTATATAATTCCTTATCAATGCAATCATACTCTTCTTCATCCACATTTTCGTATTCATCATCAGTGGATTCATAGCTTGATGGAGTACGCACATACTCATCATCATATTCTTCTTCTTTATCATCATCGTTCTGATTGTCATCAGACTCCGTGCTTTCATCATCACTATCATTATCACCACCATCATTATCACTGTCATCATCATTATCATCATCATCACTGACATCATCATTACTATCATCATCGCTTTCACCCCAAGACTAATTTTCACTCTTAGATTGATCTTTGCGCACATCGAGAACCCCTGGTTTAGTACCAGTTCCTTCATTTATGTCGATTGTCTTGTCTTGAAGCTCATCAGGAACCTTTGGTTGAGAGCCAACTCCATCACCTGAGCCACTTGCTTGATGAGAATGAGTTTCCTTTTTGCTCCGTTTACGAACTTTCTTTAGTTGAGCATCTTCTAGTAAAGCAGCCTCAGATAGCAAATCAATGCCTTTGCTTCTATCAGTGGTTGCTAGTGCCTTCTTCTTCGACACAGACACACCAGGAGTGTCTCTGATTTTTATATCAACTGACTATTTTCTTGAAGGCTTCTTTGAGGAAACATCTTTCTTAGCAGGTGCAGACTGCTTAGCCTGCTTAGGCTTCTTTGCAGGTTTTTTCTTCTTAAGACAAGAAGTTGTTTCTTTTAAAGGTGAACGCAATTTTTCTTAACTCTTCCCTTGTTTCTTGGCGAGACAGAGTTCGACTAGTAGCAATGGCTAAAGTATGTATAAAGTCTTATATTCTTTAGCTCGCCCCTTAAGTTAGCTTGATTGATCTTTGTTCAGGAATAGAGCTCCATCTTTGATAATTTTTGTTTTGGTTTTTGGAGACTATTTATTGTATAGAGACAACAAGCTTTAATCTCGGGATTGTGTGTAGATTTATCCTGTTCCTCATAGAGATGGTTTTATCTTAAGAGATGAAATGATTGATGATAACTTTAGTGAATCTTGGGTAGGGCATGTTCTCTTTACGTGTTGAACTTATGTCTCTGTTATCTGCTTGAAACATAAAATCTTCCTACAGTAAAGCAACGAAGTCAACATTCTTCTTGTAGAACATTCCCCACAAGATTTTAGCTCTTGATGGCCAAAGCTTATCTAGACATGTGGACTTCACAGAGATGCACCTATTGATGACAGCAACAAATGTTCTCCAAGGCTGGTGCATTTGATCTGTATGGATCTCAGATATCATATCACACTTGCTAGTGTACCCGAGTTCCTTGATACCATTTCTTATTCAGAGGGAGGTTCAACAAAATCTTGGTTAGGGAGTATGGGACAGATCTGGAGGATCTCATGAAATACTTCAATGTCAATACAGAACTTTTGCTTATCCAGCTTGAATTGGTATGCATCTGTATCTTTGATCTTCTTGACGGTGTTCCAAAATTAATGCATATATATTTCAGGAACTTCAGCAGTGATCAGGAAAGCGAGATAGCATGGAGAGAGTTTAAGAACATCCAGAGTGACTTGAAATGTGGGTTCTCTACGTGGCTTGCTAAACTCAATTCTCATGTTGCATTTTTCAATCTTGAGTCGTTTGTCGGGAGCAACTAAAGCATTATCAAGAGTAACTTGTTGAGCAGCAACTGGATTCATGTTTCTGCTAAGAATTTTTCAATACAGTTTATATACAAACACATTTATATATTACTGTAGAATGTGTAGTGTGAGTTATTCATGGGGTTTAATAGATCTAGGGATAGCAGTTGACGGTGAATTAACTAGTCAAATTTAAAACATTTTGATCAGGCATTCAGTCAACAAGTACTAAGACGACAAAGGGACATCAATTTGAAAGTAAACTTTTAAGGGTCAACAAATCAACAAATTAGGTCAAACACTTGTTATTTCGCTAACTTACATAAGTTTTAGTGAAGATTAACTTAAACGCAAGTTATCTTGTGAAATATTTTTGTAATAAAATCCACCCCGCTCCCCCCCCTCCCTCCACCATTTTTTCTATGGCATTATAAATCGCCCCCTTGAATAGGTGTGTATAAATCGCCCCATGTTTAACAAGTGTATAAATCGCCCCCTTAATGAACAATGTATAAATCACCTCCTTAATGAAATGTGTATAAATCACCCCCTATAGTGAAACGTATAAATCGCCCCCTATATGGAACATATAAATCGCCCGCTATATGAAATGTATAAATCGCCTCCTATAGTTACATGTATAAATCGCCTCCTATAGAGACACGTATAAATCGCCCCCTATAGCGACACATATAAATCACCCCCTATAGTTTGAGTGTATAAATCGCCCCCTTAAAATTCACATTAACACAAATTTCAAATTTTGGCAACTTAAATACATGAGACATAAGATATATCATACACAAGTATCAACTGAATCAATTATAACATGAATTATCTACAAAAATTCCACATATGATACAAAAACGAGTAGAATGACTCGTTTTTACCAAGATAACATGTTTTAATGTTCTAACATGGATTTTCTTTACTCTAATGCATTCAAGAATGTACTCTAACATAACCTAACCATAAACCCACTAACATTTAACATGTTCTTCCCTAAAACCCAAATTTTCAAACATAAAATCAAGCAAAACTTAATGATATGTTAACCCCATTAAAAATTGTTATAAACGTGACATGTACAACCCTCAAGCACCAAAACCCCTCAATCAATTTTAGATTTAACCCACTTTTGATTTTGAAGAACCCTAAACCAATTTTTTGAAAATTTTGAGTAAAAATTCAAGTTTTAACCTAATTCCTTTTTGATAGTAAGGTGTTTAGATTATAAGATTCAAGTTTCTTGTTTACCTCTTGGATTGAAATACATGTTTTGAAGAAGTTCTTGATTTAGACGAGTTTAGCAATGGGAGAAAGAAAAAAATTATAGTGTTTGTGTTTGTGTGATAAAAATGACGGGGTAGGGGTGTTTGTGTTTAAAACCTTACAAGTTTGGCACAAATGCCCCCTCAAGTATATATCACTTAGCATTTTTCTTTAAAACTTTTCCTAAGGCATAATCAAGATTCACATTTAGCACATTTAGTCCCTAAGGTTTTATTAAATTAGACAACGCCTTAAGATTTGCTATCAAGACCCTAAAGGCATAAGCACACAACATATAAAGTCCAAATAAGTTAAAATTAATTAACTTCCTGATAAATATTAGTCCGTTATTGTTTAAAAGCCTTTTTCTTTTTATCACATGATTATTTTGAAGAAGAAATTTGACATTTTCTCCCCTTCAAACAATGATCCGTTTTCTATTTAAAGAGCAGTAGTCGTTTGAGTGGTTAAATGCCTTGAAAAATCATTTTCTGATGAATTACAAAGATGATTATTTTGTTTTATTTTGAAAATCAACACCATAAAAAATAAGATTTCTCTTATTTTGACAAATAAATGCACTGACACATACACTTATTTGTATAAAAGAAGCACAGGTTGTGTTTCAAAGTAAACACAAGCCTTTGCATGGTCATAAAGTAGACCATGCCCGAGAAAATTAATTCCCGTTGAGAGGTCAAGTTATCTTTTTGACGATATACTTGCCTTTAAGATGAAGATCGGGTTGTTGTCTAAAATAACAGCAAGCCATTGACATGTTTTGAAAGTCTTTAGAACTTTTGCTTGAACTTCATTTACAGCCTCGTATCATTATTAAATAACATTTCTAAGGCCGTAAATTTTATCGATTTTTAGAAGACATGTCAGAGATACATATTTTTATATATATTTCTAATTTTTCTAATTTTTCTAATTTTTCTAATTTTGTATTTTGTTTTCTGATTTTATATTTTTATATTTTATTTTTTTGAAAAATTTATATGAAGTGAAAAATCTTTTTGGGTTTTTATATTTTCATATATACATATGATACATAGGAGATACCGTGAGTTACCATCATTACTCATCCTCTTCCTCTGTCAGACGTTTTAGCATTTTCGAAGACATGCTTCTCATACCAAGCTTTTCGATCAAGAAGTTGAATCTTTCTCGTGGCAAAGGTTTGGTGAAGATGTCAGCCAGTTGTTATTTAGTTCGAACAAAGTATAGTTCCACTATTCCATTCTCCATTTGATCCTTTATAAAATGGTAGCGTACATCGATGTGCTTTGCTCTTAAGTGTTGAACGTTGTTGCAACATAGAGTAATCGTACTTTTGAATGTAAACCCATAGTCTATTAGCTGTGATCGTATCTAAAGGATTTGAGCATAACACCCAGATAAGGTAATATATTTTGCCTTTGTACTCGAGATCATAGTGCTCTTTTGCTTCTTGGATGACCAGCTAACAAGTTTATCACCTAAGAACTGAGCGCTTCCCGATGTACTACGTCTAGTGTCCTGACACCCTGCGTGATCGGCATCTGCATAAGCTGTGAGTGGCATATCGGTATCCTTCGAGTACCATAGTCCCATGTTAATGGTTCCATTAAGGTATCGAAAGATCCGTTTCACCGCTTGTAGGTGCTTTTCGGTAAGCTTCGCCTGAAACCGGGCACATAAGCAAACAGCATGGTTAAGGTCAGGTCTACTAGATGTAAGATACATTAAGGATCCGATCATGCCACGGTAAAGTGTAACATCAACGGTTTCCCCTGTAGATCTTCATCCAATTTCTTGTTTTCAATCATGGGTGTGTCGACATAATCAGTAGTATGCAAACCATATTTTTTAACAGTTTTAGAAGCATATTTAGATTGGTTTATGAAGATGCCTCTGGGACTTTGAGATATTTGTAATCCTAAAAAGAATGACATTTTCCCCATCATCGACATCTTAAACTTATTGGTCATCTGATTAGCAAACTCATCACACATGGCAATATTAGTTTATGCAAATATTATATCGTCAACATAAATTTGTACCAGTAATATGTCATTTCCAGCATACCGTGTGAAGAGTGTTGGATCAACTGCACCTTTTGAGAATTGTTGAGAGATAAGGAAGCTTGACAGCATATCATACCATGCACGTGGTGCTTGTTTTAGACCATAAAGAACCTTTTTGAGCTTGTACACATGCGATGGGTTGTCCTGATCAGCAAATCCTTCTGGTTGAGAAACATAGACCTCTTCTTTGAGCTTGCTATTCAAGAAAGCCGTTTTGACATCCATTTAGTAGATTATCATATTCTTGTGAGCGTCATATGCTACGAAGATATGAATGGCCTCAATTCTAGCAACCGGTGTAAATGATTCTTCGAAATCGATACCCTCTTCTTGTCTGAATCCTTGAGCAACTAGTCAAGCCTTATTCTTTAGTACCCTACCAGATTCATCTATTTTGACTTTATAAATCCATTTGAGTTTGATCAAGAACACGTTATCTGGACATGGCACCAATTCCCAACCTACAAGTCTTTCAAATTCATGGATTTCTTCTTGCATTGCATCAATCCATGATGGTTCAGTCATTGCTTGTTTGAAGTTCTTGGGTTCTACTGAAGTAAGTAAGGCATCAAAATAACACCACATAGCATCAGTTTCAAGTTGCTTCCTTGTAGATATAGAGCGAGAAGGATCACCGATCACGTTTGTTATAGGATGATCCTTAGTCCATCTACCAAGGTGTTCAAATAGAGTGTGGATTTGTCTCACATTAGATGATGATCCTTGAGGAGTCGACTCTTCATTAGGAGATTTGTTAAGTGGATCATCATGAAATGTTGGTGTTTTTGGTGATTCTTCAAAACCTTGAGAAATGATTAGAGACTATTCATGTTCTTGTGATGAAGGAATACTTGTTGATGGAGCATCCTGATCAAACAACACTTCAAGCTAGTTTCTAGCCCTAGAAACTCATCATGTAGCTTCTATACATCACCCTCTAGCTCTCATACATGTCCTAACCAGATCTCTAAGCTTCCTTGGTCACCAAAGAGCCATTCGACTATAAATAGGACCCTAAACCTCTCATTCTTACTCATCCCCCACTTCTTCCTCTATAACCCATCATAGCAGCAATCCTTTGCTCAAAGAAGTTCCTAAGAGGTCCTAAGAAGTCTCAAGATCAGAAGTGAAGCAAAATAAATCAAGAAACGGAGCCCCTGAGTCGTTATTCTAGGCGTATGAAGCTAAAAATCCCGATTTCGACCCGTTTCCAAGCTATGAGCTCAAACCCAGGTTCTGGATGTTCCACTTCTGCTCCTACCCTCTTATAATGTTCATATGATCCTAAATAAACTCTTGTTAAAGTTTTATAACTCAATTCATGCTCATTTTCCATTTTGATCTAAAATCGTACACCCGAAACCCTAATTTCATGTTTTTTCTTGAATCTATGAGCTAATATGATAAAATGTTGTTATAATCTACCCTAACATACTTAACTAATATTATTATAACCACTTTATCAAGTCTTGATGGAATTTTAAATAAAAACCTATGCGTTTTCGTTATAAAACCTTAAAACGACCCGTTTTGAATTCTAGCTTAACGAATCGTTATTTTAAACTTTTGTTACATTAAACTTTTATATTTTAGCTTATATTAATAAGCTATAACCTGCAAATGTCTTTTAGAATGTTAAAATAAGCTTGCATGGCAATTCGGACTTGTTTTATAAATATTATCCATGCAAGGGGTATATACCGTAACTTTTGAAAACTTATAACTAAAAGGACTAAGAATGTCATTTTGTCAAAGTTATAACTATAAGGGTCTATTATGTCACTTTCCAAAGTGCAAGGTTTACTTTGCATATCTTTTAAACTAGAAGAACCAAACTCGTAAAAGTGCAAACTCCAAGGGTATATTTTGCCATTTTTCATTCTTAAGGGTCTAAAATGTAACATTTTGAAAAAGTATAAAAATGTGTTTAAAACCTTACAAGACATAACTTTAATTAACGCTTGACGTGCTTATCATTTCCAGATATCAAGCAAAACGCTTAAAACCAATTATATCGTACCACAATACTAGGGAGCTTCATACTAAAGGGTTTCATCTTGGTATTACGTTCTGACTGAGTTGTTGGGTTTACGATTTAAAGTGCCATAGCTCCTCAAACGTTTACTGAATGACCTCTGAATTATGATGGCCCAAACGGTGAAACAATAATTCCAAACTCTCCAATCAAACTTATAACAATATTAAACTCTTAGAATCAAAGTTCTAGAGTACAATCTTCCTAAGACTCGACATATTATCCTAGGTTACATGACGAAGCTGCTTCCTTTTAAGTTGATATACTTTCCGCCCGAGTAGATAACATCGTACTACCATACAGACGCCTTTCCTTTGATATACTTTTGCCGTTAATAAGATTTCCCTGTTAAGGTGAAGTTCATAACCTTGCTTTTACTTATTTACATATTTTATAAACCTGTGATACCTGCTATAAACCATGAATACAAGTGTTTTCTAAATGTATGCTATCCAGATATTTATGCTATCCAGATATATTATTGCCTAAGTAGCTTCCAGTGCCATTATTTTCATATCATGAACCATTAATTACTTGCATTGCGAGTGAACGCGAATATTGTGAATAGATCTATTGGGGGTGACGGCTCCCGTTTGTATACCCATGCTTGGGGTAGCCAAACGTACTATATTTATCCTAATAGGTAACCTTGGCAAGTTGCTTTTTCCACGGGGACATCTGTCCCTAACCAATATCACTACGGTGATCTTCCCTGTTAACGTATTGGTGTCATGAGCTTAGGTATAATAATAATGTTACCATTTTTCCATGATAATTGTATTCGTTGCAATTATTACCAATAACGGGTGTATAACAACGTAGCCCAATCACTATTAAACTTGCATTCAACCATATAATATTCAACTATTTTCCATGATAATATTGTTCTCCATAATAATATTGTTCTCCATATGAATAAATGTTCTCCATGATAATTGTCCCTGCAATGCCAATATTTCCATTATAACTTGTATTCAACTATTACATTTCAAACCTATGAATTTCACTCAACCTTTGTGTTGACCCTTTTTATGCATGTTTATCTCAGGTAATTGAGCAACTTATGGCATGGACTTGAAGATGGCTAAAACTTTTTATCATTCACATTTTATGTTTCTAGATTTTAGGACCTGCCTTTGTAAAACTCTGATTTTAAATGAATGATAACGTATCTTTTAAAAATGTCTTTTTGAGTCGTTTTCTATGATTGTGACTGTTGTACTATGAAGTAATACCCCAGATTAGCTTCCGCTGCTATATTGTAAAAATGGGGGTGTTACACTATGTTAATCCTAATTCTAACGGATAAGGGGGTTTTTCAGCCTAAGAGCGTGGCACGGGTTTCGTGATGACTAAGATCAACATAAGACACAATAACACACGTAAGTAAATAAACATAAGATAAAAGAGCGGTCTAGCCAAATAAAAGAAAACTGTATTAGCCATGATTAATCCAATTAGAATGTTGGTTTGTTTATTTAGG
>BQNB010130036.1:4349-14760 GCA_026074375.1 Tanacetum coccineum | reverse complement strand
CCGGTTAAAGATATTCTCCGGAAAGCTTAAAACTCGTTGGTCAGGACCTTTCACTATTGCTCAAGTTTTTCCTTATGGAACTTTGGAATTCTCTCAACCCAATGGCCCGAATTTCAAAGTAAATGGTCACTGTGTGAAACATTAATTCAGAGGGGACATACCACCCTAGGTAGTCCCAGATCTCCACACTCTCCCTAAGGACAACTAAATTCAGGGATCGAGTCAGCTTGCGACTCGGTGACAAAAAACAAGCCGCTTCGTGGGAGTTCACCCCATGCTTATCTTCTTATTTTTCTTTCTATTTATATCTAATGTGTTTGTATTGATGTAGAACTAATCCTCCTTATTTCTCGTTGTTTGTTGTTTGTTGTTTGTTGTGATTTTTGCAGGATTAACCCAACAATTTCTGAAGCCTCTCGTGTCCGGTGATTGTGTCCCGTTTCACTCGAGCTTCTCATCCTTTGTGTGAAATTAGTTTGGGGAAATCCAATATCCTTTCATCTTATCGATTCACGTTTATCTTTGCATAATTCATAAACGGCTTAGATTTACGTAGAGACCCGACTTTAAACATTAAGGACAATGTTTCGTTTTAGTTTGGGGAGGGAATCTATCGATTTGATGTTACCTGCTTATTGTTTTGTTCTCACGTACCCGTTTTCCCACAAAAATAGCAAAAATTTTAAATTTTTAAGTTCTTATTTGTCATAAAATAAAAAAAATAAGTGTTAAGACACGAATGTAGGTTTTCCGTTGGTAAGAATAAGAAGTAATTTTTGACCCGATCGAACGTGTAGAGTTCTAGCTTTCTCCCTTAACAATTAATGATGATAGTTTGTGCTAGTCTCATGTAGACTTTAAACATGCTAGACTTGAATCGTTAGTAAATGAAGACTTGTGCTAATCTCAAGTAGATTTTAAATATGCCGAGTTGAATTTTATATGGCTAAGTGTTCGCGAGTCTCTTTCTTAGAGATTTTAAATTGCGAAGAACAAGAAATGATAGTGTTATTTATAAGTCATGACATTAAACGTAGAATAGTTGGTTTTCTTTCAAGCTCATAAGTATTTTAATTGTGATTTTTCTCCCAAGTAGCTGTTTCACCTTTATATATAACATCCTGATAAATTTAATAAATAGAGTTGTGCGGGTTTTTGGTTAATAATTAGCTAATAGATAAGTTTTCTTTAGTTCCTTTGTGATTAGGATGAGTACACATCAGGAATACTTAATTTGGCATACTATTTGTATTACTTTATTAATATTCTGGCTATTCCTTAAATGAGCCTTAAGGGTATATGGATAAGTAGAATTCATTAATTATCTGAGACTGACTAAATAGTTTGATTTATCTTGCGGCTCTCAAACCGATGTTACAGCTTCTAAAAGGTCGGGAAGTTACCAAGGTCAAAATATGTTTGTGACTCTTGTCGAAGGCGTGGCCGCATGTTGTAGCCTTCTAAAGGTCTGAGGTATAATTATGTTGCTTAATTTTGTCTTATTTTTGCCCTTAAAGAGCCTCTAAGGGTATATGGTGTAAATATGATTGCGTCCATTTCATGTCTTAAAGAGGACTTTGGGTATATGACATGAATGGTGACCCTTGCTTAAAGTAGCCTATAAAAGCCATAATTTGGTTGCTCGATGTGGACTTTATTCTGATGACATTTGACTTTTGTTCCTCCCCCCTCGCGCCCGCCCCACCCGCAGGAGCACGCCCCCCTCCCTCCCCGCCGATTGCGTTCTTAACTGTTACGATTTATTTTTGGAATTATTTAAGTAACGAAACAAAAGTCTTAAAGTCCGCCTTCGGGTATTTTGACTTATGGTAGTTAATTCTTGAGACCCGCCCCCCTACAAAAGTAGGATTTACGGGAGGAAAAGTAGTACACACTAATATTTATGTGTAGTGTTAGTGTCAATACTTGGTAATTGACAAGATCTTGTCTCCCCGCTTCAAGCTTAGCATTGGGATAAGTAAAAAATCGGGGAGTTGAAGTTTTTCTTTTAGACACTTAAATGTGCTTTTTGTTCTAGGATCCTTAATGATTAACCATTCGATGGTAATCGATAAAATTGCATTATGTCTACACAAATAAGTTGTAGTTCCCCCCCCTCGATTGTTATCAAGAAGGTGGATCATAAAAAAAGAGAAATAATAAATCTTTGAAAATGGGATATGGGTGTTTTATTACTTGTGATCTCTTTGCCTCTCTCAACTTAAATTCTTTCTTACTGGTCAACGGTTTAGTTTGGGGAAGTTTCGAGGTATTTGGTTCTACTATGGCATGTGATATTGCGTCGGAACACGCAATCGTTTAGTTTGGGGAATTTTGATTTGTTAAATATTACAAACCACTACTCCTTTTATGCCTTAAATAGCCTCAATTAAACCCCCCCCAAATACATACCAAACAAATCGCAAACAATATCGCGTGTATTTATGTTTTGTGTGTGCGCCTTTATGGTTGGTTAATCAAAATTCATAATGAAAAACAGTCAAAAACGGCAGACACGATCACGGAGAGCGTAAGAGTGTACAAAAAAGCCAGAAGACAATAAAAGCAGAAAAAGTCAAATCTATAGTCAACTCACAGGCAATCTGTGGTCAAGAAAAAGTCATAAGACCCAAATATTCCATTTTATGGCCCCTCAACTTTCAGAAACAAATAGTCTTTAAATGGTCCACTAAGCCTTATATGGGCTCACCCGGATCCAAAAAGCCCCAATCCTTAGCCAAATAACCCTTTTTATAACCATAATGAACTAAATGCCAATTTCTAAAAACTCTGTTCCACTACAAAAAGAAGAAATTGCAAAGAAAGGAACTGATATTTGTAATTTAGCCAAAGTTATAACTGAATTTAACCCCGATTCAGTTATTAAAAGGGCGCCAAACACAAGTTACTGTTCACCTTCGTCCCCAGCTTTCACCATAGGTAAATCAAAGGGTTTTTTGAAATTGAAGGGTGATTACGTCTATTCAAGAGCTCCTAAACACAATGGCAAGGACAAATTAGTCTAATCAAAGGATTTTAGTAGCTCACTCTCATGAGAATGCCACGTCAGAGCAAGAAAAGCACAAGGGAGAAGTGGGATTTACTCTTGGATCACTCAGAGAAGTAACACAATGTCACATCAAAGGAATTACACGCTGGCAATCCTTAGTAACACACAAAATGATCAAACGGCTCATATTTGTGATCCAATGATTGGGAAATTGATTGGCTGAGATCAAAGGAGCAGGGGATAGGATTTTTAGGCCTAGAACCTTCTCTCAGCACTTATAAAAAGGCTCTCACCTCACACACACAGATGTCGTCTTTTTTCTTTTCTAGCCTTTTCACCTAGTATAGCCTTAGATTAATACTTATTATAATTTTCATTTTAAATCAGTTGTAATTGTCTTTTATCTAATGTAATCAGAGTTTTTAGTTAATCAAAGTTAGTATTTGCTTTTAATCTTCTTAGTCTCTCTTTACTCATAAGCTCTTTCAATAAGCCCATTTGTCTCAATAAGCTAATAAGCTCTTATTAAGCTCTTAAGAGTCTCTAAGCTCTTGATTTGAGCTTAACCAATCCTAATATACCTTAACTTTAAAATCAGAAGTTATTTACCTTTGCTTTTGGACTTTTGAATATGGAAGGGGAGTTAACAATGGAGGAACTCCCAAGGACAATTACCCTAGCTTATTCATAAGCTAGGGAGCTGGTAGATAAGCTCTAAGAGCATAAGAAGCCTGGTTGAGCTAGGCAAATTGTAAGTCTTCTTTTACTTTTATTGTCATTTAAATTCTTGTTTAGTTTTATCTCAAGTGCTTAATTAGGTTATTAATATGCTAGAGAGCATTGCTTAAATCACAAGTCTGCTCTCCCCTCTCCGCCCCCTTTGCTTTTTGTGTTTCATCTAGCTTATTAATCATATTAGCTTATCTGTTTTTGCTTATAATAGTTTAGATCATAGTTTTATAAGTAATTTTTCATAAAATCTAAAAAAAACCAAAAATATTAGATAGAATAGATTAGATCTTTGATTTCTAGGTATTCAGTTGTTAGATCATGTTAATTAAGTTTAATATAAGCTAGTTAATATATGGTTTTTTAGCTTTAATAAGTAGATTTAATTTTTAAAGGTTTTTCACATTTGTCATAAAAAGAAAGGGGTGTTTAGCATAAGATGGTTTGACCTGTAAAAGTCAAAAGATCTTGTTCATTTCAATTAAGTCAGCTTTGATTTCATGTTAAATCTCTAAAAAATGAGTTTTTATAAGTTAGTTTTGAAAATATAAAAAGTTATAGCTTATTTTAAAAGGTTCAGCACCAGGGCACTTTAAGACTTAAGCTAGGATTGCTTATTTTTGAGTTAGGTCCTCTAAGCTTTGGTTTGTGCTTGTTTTGTGTTTATCCACACTCAAAGAGAGTGTTTAGTGCAGCACCAAACATTAAGGACACCTGCACATTTAGTTTGGCTTTTGCCAATTGCATCAGCAGTACTAACAAGTAGTTAGTACTGCTGAACTTCTAGTCTCATTTAAGCTAGTGATTTTAAGATTTAGGCTCTTAAATTCAAGTTAAATATAGATTAGATATAGCTTAAGTAAAATCAAATCTTAGTTTTCATTTATTATCTTAAATTCCTAGGTAAATTTTAGCTTAAAAGTCACTAAAAAGTCAAAAAGCCCAAAAACAGTTCTTAGTTTAAGTAGCTTTCTAAGTTTTAATTTCTAGCTTATAACTTAAGTTTTTATGATTTGGTTACTTAGCATATATATAGGTAAAGTAGTTTTCAAAAGCTGAGTGAGTAGTATAGCTTATTGAGCAATTGAGCATATAGAATTTTTAAACTTATTATCTTGTTTTCTGAGTTTGTTACTTTCATCATCATTTTTAGTTGTCTTCTAGTGTTTTAAGCTCAAATTTCTTTTCATAAATAGATTAAGCACATCACAAGCTTTTCAAAACTTCTTTTGTTTTTAAAATTGAGCTTAAATTGAGCTTATTGCAAGTAAATAAGTAAAAGTGAGCTTTAAGGCTCACTTACTGATTCAGCTTGTTGATAAGCTCTTTTTGAGCTTATTTGTGGTTTTCAGCTCAAGTTCCTTTTATTCCCCAAGCTTAATCTTCAACTTTGCTTTTATAAGTTTTCAATAATAAGCACTTTTTAAAACTCAACTTATTTTGGGCTTAATTGGACCTAGCTTGTAAACGGGTTGGTCCTCAGGGGTTGGATTTGAAACTTTTGAATTTAGTTGTTTGCTCAGTTAGTCCTTCATTAGTTTGTTTGTTTACACTGTTAGTCCTTTAAGGACTAACTCCATTAGTCCTCAGTTAAGTCTTTGTTAGTTTAATAATTTCAATTAATAAATTAGGTTTAGTTTTTAATTAGTTTAATTAAACTTTAATTAAAAAGTAAAAATTAGGGCTTTTATTTTTATAAAATTTCTTATCATTTTCTCTTTTTAGTATAATTTTTATAAAAATTTTAGGGTTTATATTTTTAGCATTTTTATTATTTTTAAGCTTTTAATTAGTTTAAATTTTAGAAAATTCATATCTTAAAATCTAAAAAGTCAAAAATAGTGATTCCTTTTTCTAAAATTTTCTTTTACTTTGTTTTATCTAAAAAAATATAATTTCAATTATTTTCTATTTTTATTTTTTTTAGGATTTAATTAGATTTAAATAGTTTTTAATTAATAAAAAAAATTCAAAAATAATAAAAAAAATATTTTTCTTTTTCTTAAAAATTTCTTTTATCTTAATTTAGGTTTAGGAATTTAGTTTACATTTTTAGGAGTTAAATTTAGTTTACTTGCTTAATTGTCGCGTTTTATTTGTTTCCCGTTATTTGTTAAGTGCTTTAATTGTTTTTAATTGCTTGTTTTTAATTAGCAGATATAAAAAACCCAATCAATCTTCGAACCCATTCAAATCAGTATCCAATATCAAGCGAGGTTTCAATTTCTCAAACCATTGGAAAAACGACCCGGGAAATCATACTTTCCGGTAAACATACGTATATTATATATTATATATATATTTTAAAGAGTGAAAATTTTCTTAGGGAATTTTCTTAATTGCTCTTGTGATATTATATATTAGTGTATTATATTCGCGTATCAGCCATTTAGGTGCGTAAGTGACATATGGTTATTGATTAGCAGTGATGCTAAGGTTGTTTGCATATATTCACTGTCATATAGCACTATTGTCCACTGTTGAGATATTGGCACAGCTTTTGGGTTTAAGGTCAAACCTACGAGCTCACCAACATTATTCTTGACGTTTTCGAGTATCATTTTCAGGTAATGTGAAAGAAGAATAGTTTGGTGATTGTGATAGCAGGCTTAGAAGTATCCCGAGTGGATTTTCATGTGAAGTCTTGCTTGCTTGTTGTTTGATTTTAGTATTGGGATATTTTGGATTAAGTTTGGATTATGGACCCCTGTGTGGGCATTTGAATAATTGTAAGAGATTGTGGATTTTAGTTGCGATTTGGGACATCACTCGAGGTTGTTCGAGGTTGATGGTCTTCATAGCACTTGAAGTTTATGCATTGTAGTTTTCTCTATTTTGTATCTTGTGTTATGATTGATCATTATGTTGCATTCTCGAGTTTCCGCCATTATCGGGGTGTGACAATATTCAAGCTCAAGTGATAAATGGTTGAACTGACATAGGAACAGAGTTCTTATACATGACACTCCAAGCCTACTTTAAAGAAGAAGGAATTTCTCACCAAACGACAATTACTCGAACACCTGAACAAAACGACGTTGTTGAAAGACGAAACCGTACTTTCGTTAAGGCTGCTCGAACAATGTTTTTGGCTTCTAAACTTCCACTCTTCTTTTGGGCTAAAACAATATCAACTGCATGTTACACCTAGAATAGATCTCTTATCATCCCAAGACACGAAAAGACATCATATCACATTATTAATGAACACAAACCTACTCTCAAATATCTTCACATTTTTTATGTACTTGTTACCTAGTCAAAGACGGTGAAAATCTTGACAAAATGAAAGAGAAAGGGGATCCATGTATTTTTTTTTTCGGGTATGCAACACAATCGAAGGGATATAGAGTCTACAATAAGAGAACCAGATTAATTGTTGAATCCATTCACATCAACTTTGATCAACTCAAGGAAGTTATGACGTCTGATGACAACACTTCAGGCCTCGTACCTCAACGCCAAATGGCACTTGAATATAACAGTTCATGTCTCGCACCTCAATTACAATTGACTTCTGTGCATAACAGTAGAGAACTTAGATTTCAAGACCACCGCAATGAACCATCAAGTTCAAAGCTGGTTCCAAATGTTGTTCCTACAGCAGACGAGACATATACATCACTACAAAAGCTGAAATTACTATTTAGTCCTATGTATGAAGAATATTTCAATGGAGGAAATCAACATGTATCTAAGTCTTCTGCGCTCTCTGATTATCTTCAACAACAAGATATACAACCTACCTTGAATGTTCAACCTACATTTGAAGCAATTATTCTACTAACAAATGTCAATGCCGAGGAAAACAACAATAATCAAGCAGAAGATGCACCGTTTGAAGCATACGAATTTATCAATCCTTTTGCTCCACTAGGAACAGAAGCTGCTGAGTCTTCCTCACACAATATTGATACTTTAAACATGCATACATTCTACCAAAGACACCATTCTGATTATCATTAGACTAAAAACCATCCGCTAGAACAAATTGAGTAAAGGATAATAAATTAAGGTCATGACGAGGGACTCTTTGGATTAAGTTTTTAAAACGAGTCCACGTATCATAAAGAGATTCATCTTGATGTTGTTGTAACATCAAGGTATTATTTTGGAATGGGAAGGTTGTGTTTCGTGGAATTCGTGGAAATCCATCAAAGCTTGTGTAAACAAGACGATAACTTGCTACATCCTGAGATGTGCGTGTTCGCACTCACCGTGAGTAAAGCTGAACTAAAGAACATCAAGGAAGCAATGGTTGATCACGCATGGAATGAAGTAATGCAGAAAGAGCTTCATCAATTCGACATACTCAACGTCTGGGAACTTGTTGACAACCCTTTTGGAAAGATAGTGATTAATCTAAAGTGGTTATGGAAAAATAAGAAAGATGAAGACAATACTATAATTCGCAATAAGGCACGACTTGTAGCTAAGGAATATCGTTAGGAAGAGGGTATTGATTTTGAAGAATCTTTTGCACCAGTCGCTCGATTGGAAGTTGTTCGGATTTTTGTTGCGTACGTTGCACACAAATTGATGTGGGTCTCATAAAGACTTTGACAAGAAGTTTTACAACTCCCTAGGCAGTGCACCTAATCGTAGTATAGGCAAGACTCGGGGGTTGTTATCGTTCTCTAAGGGAATAGGTTGGGAAGGCTCGATCAGAATCTAACAGAGGTCTACGGGGTTGAGAGAAGATTATTTTTGTATTTTAATGTTTTTATGAAAGCAGGTAAATATCATGGTTTGAGAGGTTGGTTTGTTTTCACTAATTAAACTAATAATAATAAAATAAATCTAAACTACTTTGGTGGTAACTATATGATAAATAAATGTATTTACTTAATCATAAACTACTCCTCAAATTGCTTCTCCTAATCCTGTTGCTTTGTCACACTTGTGATGATCTGTGTAAGTATTTCCTAAGTCATGAACGAATTACACGAACCCGCCGCCTATTTAATATTCCGTTAAGGCAACACACAAGTAAGATAGTATAAAGACTATTACAAAGCCCCTAAGAGTATATTAATTGCAATTGAAATATCTTAAGAGGGGCCAACCATATTAGGGGTAAGGTAGTATGAAGACTGTTACCGATAGTATCCTTTCTATACACTCGCATTTCCCTATATGTCTATGCCAATTTAATATCTTATGGCTAGTTTTCTAAAGCCTAACGCGCACATCCATCACAAGAAGCAACATTAAAAGGATCTACAGTCTATGTTTCATGCAATCATAAGTAAATACTAATAGATCTAGCCTTGCATGGCAAATAAAGGAGAAGAACAAGAATCTATCACAAAACACATAGACATATTAAGTGATAAAGGATAAATAAACTTCACTTGATTAAATCATGCAGTTGAGGCTGTTATAAGAGGGTTTTGACACCCTAAAAACGAGCCTAAAGGTTGCTAGAATCGTCTTATAAAACTAGATTTCGTCTCCCAAAAGTTACACACTTAAAACCCTAAAAACGGATTTGTATATATAAGAAAACAAGCGCGACGATGTCGCTTTATGTTCCTGACGCCGTCGTGTCGCAATGATCTTCTAGGGTTTCTTTAAGTCGGCTTCATTCTGACATCGTCTATAATTTCATGGCGCCGTCGCTTGTTAACTTTGATGCCGTCGCTTGTAATTGGCGACGCCGTCTCCACGCACTGTATACTTTTCTTCAAGATAGTTGGTGTAGAGTCATAGTCTTGTTTGGTTCTTCTCCAATTGAGCCCAAGTCACGTGTGTTTCCTCCAAAAGCCATCCAAATGCTAAAAACACAAAAACAAATGATTAAGCACATAATCTAGGCATATTTACATGATTTTAGGTTTTAAATGACCCAAAAAAAATGTATAAAATAACACCTTATCAAATACCCTTACACTTAGGATTTGCTTGTCCTCAAGCAAATGGGCTTTTCTACCTAGACAATAGCAATATTGAAGGCATTTAACCTACTATTTAAAAGCAGTTTACGACACAACCTCCTAGACCTCGTAATTAAAAGCACCAAAAGTATACACTAGCACCTCACATAAGTGTTTGGATTATCTCTTTCACTCAGATGTATAATGAATTATAACAATATTGGAAACGAAAAATTAACACTCATTACCTGTCGTAGCATAAAAATTACCATGTGCTTGATAAAGGATCAAACCTCTACCGCTAGGCGCAAGTACTAGTCATTACTATCAAAGAGGTCTTTTAAAGGTTGTGGGGTGTAGTTGTAAGATAACATTAATGAAATCGGAAATGGATATGATATATTTGGGGGTGGCTTTTTGAAGAATTTGGGGGTGAGAGGGTTAGCTAATTATTTATAAGAATACACGCTGATTGGGTTGCTAAGCCAAAGACTCGGATAAAGATATACAAACTCTACACACCTCTACATCAATCTATTTTTTTTCTTTTCTATTTTTCTCTTTTTTTTCGAACATAATACATCATAACTTAGAGTTTATAACACACCCCTGCACTTGAGTTTTAGAACTCATAACCCGAATTGAGGTGGATCAACATAACATGGAGCTTATTGAGCTCTATTGGGGGTAATAAATTACTTATTCCCCAATTCTTCATAAGATAAATACTACCATGAATCCTAATCGTCCCAAAACTGTATTTACAAGGATAAGGACTTAGCAACCGTGTACTCAA
>BQNB010130035.1:0-16712 GCA_026074375.1 Tanacetum coccineum | reverse complement strand
TCAGGGTTGTAAACCCTAGTACTAAGATAGAGTACTCACATTATTGATCTAATAATATTGAAGCATTTTGTTACATCTTGTGTTCATTCATTCATACTTACTGTTTCATTGATAATACTTCTAGAGTATTAAGGTGTAGATTCCGCATACGCTTTAGTATACATACAAAGTTTCTACAACAAGTTATTTTAGATTTATCCAAGGTAATTTAACCTTAGACAACCTAAGGAATCAATCTAGGTTTGAGATCAACAAGAACGGTATTGTTTTTCAAAATAAGGCCAGGTTAGTTGCTCAAGGTTACAACCAACAAAAGGGCATCGATTATGATGAAACTTATGCTTCGGTTGCTAGACTTGAGTCCATTAGAATATTATTAGCTTATGCTTATGCCTTAGACTTTAAACTATTCCAAATGGATGTAAAAAGTGCATTCCTGAATGGTTTTATCAATGAGGAGGTATATGTGGCACAACCTCTAGGATTCATTGATTTTAAAAAACTGGATCATGTTTATAAATTAAAGAAAGATTTATATGGTCTTAAACAAGCACCCAAAGCTTGGTATGATAGATTAAAAGCTTTCCTTATTAAACATGAATATAAAATAGGAATGGTAGATAACACTTTTTTTACTAAAAAGAAAAGTTCAAATCTCATCATCGTTCAAATATATGTCGATGACATTATATTCGGCTCAACTTGTCAAGACATGTGTGATGAATTTGCCAAAATCATGCATGACGAGTTTGAGATGAGCATGATGGGTGAACTTAACTTCTTCCTTGGATTACAAATTAAACAATAGAAGATGGTATATTCTTTAATCAATCTAAGTATATTAAAGAAATGCTTAAGAAATTTGATCTACAAGATTCTAAACCAATGAAAACCCCCATGTTCCCTGATACTAAACTCACGAAAGATGAAGAGTGTGAGTCGGTAGATAGTGCCAAGTATCGAGGCATGAAGAGGTGCTTCGTAGCCGAACCACTATAAAATTTTGGTGTCTTGGTTTGGTTGTTTCTATCCTTATCTCTTTACATTATTATTGTTGTTATCTAGTTATAGTTTAGATAGTTATTGCTTGTTCATATTGTAAATTGGTTAAACATATAACTCGGATCTAAACATTTTTAAAAGTAAACTTTTTAAACGTGTAAACTATTCAAACCCCTCCCCCCCCTTTTAGTTTCCACAATTGGTATCAGGAGCAAGGTCACTCACTATTTTTAAAATATATTGTATTTTAAAGCTTGGATCGATCTTTGGATTTCGACAAATATCAAGAAGGGCAATCTATGCAAAGACCACGACTTTTTGAAATCGATAGTTTTATTTATTGGAAAAATAGATTCGAGACATATGTTAAATCAAAAGATCTAGATATTTGGCATGTTATTACCACGATTGACCTTAGCAAAAACCTGGTGCAACATTCTCGTACCAAAACATTTTCGAATACGTCGACCACTTTCTTCGTGATAATGTTCAGAAAGGACATATCTCAATCGAAAAAGTGCCGTCCATCGACAACATCGCGAAATTCTTACTAAACCCCTTAAATGTGAATCGTTTAACTATCTACGTCTTGGTTTAGGAATGTTGGAACACATTCCATAAAACCTTAATGTGTCCGCTTCTCTTTCTTTAGTTTCGAATCCAGTCTGGGTTTCATTCCGGGTCGTGACAACTTGAATACTTCATCGAAGTACTTTAGCATTTTAAGTCCGCGAATTGCAAATTAAAATGTCACTCTCTTTGTTAAATTTTCGTCATAAAAACTCAAGTCCAATACCCTTTTACTCTAGAGGGGCGGCCCCATATAAGGAGTCCCAAATATATTTGGGGACAGCCAGGAGAAAATATGGGACGCCCATCAGCCGGACATAAATATGGAACACTTAAACAAAAAATTTCAAAACATAAAAAACAAATACTCCTTTATCCGCTGCCATTGACGAACACGACCCAAAACTTACCAAAACTCAAATTCAACCATTAAAACATCAATTGAAGATCAAATCAACACTAATAATCAATCCTAATATCACAAAGATCATCAATTGTAAGTCATTTCATTTTCTTTTTGAGTCTAGGGTTCATGATGAACACCAAAAATTAAAATTGGGGATTTTTGTGTTTTCTTTTAATTTTTTACAATTAAGACAACTAGGATACAATGTATAACTAATATGCTTCCCGTAGATATAGGATTTACATACATTTTTTCTTCTCTTCTTTCTGTGAATTGTTGAAACAGAATAATTTCGAACAGAACCCTAATTTTATTTCAAATCACTCACGTTGGAACATATAAAATTGTTGTTGTGCATTGTTAAATCCCAATACAGTAAACGTTTTCAAAACACATGCATAATGATCTCATGAAACAAATTTTGGATACATTTAATTCATAATGTATTTTTTCGACTTGTTTGGATGAGCAAAATCAAATTAAGGAGCTTTTGGATTAACTCTTAGGATTTTATATTTAGGTCAAGTTAATCATTACTCCACATTTGTTACATCTAGACACACACTAGAAGCAGTGTGCATAACCAAATACATGTGAAACTGTAATAAAATGTGATTTCGCTTTTGTTTTAGGAAATCATGCCTCGTAAGTCATCCGAAGATCATAAAAATACAAGAGAATACATACCAATGATATCACATGAATACCGTACTCCTATAAAAAAACTAAGAGACCTTGAAAGCCGTTACATTCATGAGGGTCGGGTGATTTTTGACAACTTTGCGGATCTAAACTATGTTCGGTCTTTGTTCAATTTTGTTGAGTTTGAGTGTCTCCTTGAAATAAATGAAGAAATTTATCCTCGCTTCATTCTCGAGTTTTATAGTCAATATCGAGTCAGGTATTCTGATGAAGGTCAATGTTTGTCGAATTTGTTATTCAAAATCAATTCTTCTCTTACTCTCTTGAAGAATTTGCTCAAATTCTTGATATACCTTGTGAAGGTGCGTGTGTCTTTACCGATAGATGGAGACTTGATGAGTTGGCATATGGTATCCCTTCGGATGGTCCATATCAAACTAACCGCCTTCCATTGGGCATCATTTTCTATTTGAAGTAATCGAGATGGTCAAGTCCGTCGCATTCGTCATGAGGAAGAAATTGATGTTCTTGAATATCAAGTTCTAACTCATGAAATTGAGCCAACCCTGAAGCCTTTAGAAGAAATTATCCGGGAAAATGTCTTTTGTCTGGGGTAATCGGGATCATGTTCCTGCATGTCTTTGTTATATGCTTTATTGTGTCATACATCCGGAAAGATTCACCTTCCCAATTTCATGACAAAACGAATGGAGAGTGGGTTCCTAAAACAAAAGAGGTTAATTCTACCCCTATGCGTATGTTATTAACTTCGTTTGTTTAAATTTCATCATTAGGAAAATCCGAATTGGAAAAATGGTCCTATGCTTGTCGATAGTGTCATGACTCCTCTTGCCGCTCAATAGACGAAACCCAAAGCGATCGTGGCATGAGAAGAGGTCGTCATTCCATTTCTTCTTCTTCCGCCTTTAATCAACCATCCTCATCTCATCTCAACGATGATGATGATGATGGGAATGACGAAGGGACCTCCCGTGCAAGCATTCCTTCCCCTATTCGTTATGTCAACTCTTTACCAATCAAGTTCCTCAAGTCTTTCAAACCACCTACTTGACCCTCACCTTGAACCATTTTACACTCGCCAAACCAAAATCATCAACCATCAAAGGACAATTCGAGATGAGCAGTGGTGAGTAAGGTCAATCGGAAAAAGTCTTAGAAGGTTGTGGAGAAAACATGAAGAAGTGAGCAATAAGGGAAATTACTTTATGACATTATTATCTATATTATTTACTAATCTATTATGCTTGGGTGTTTAATCTTATGCTACTCTTAGTAAACTTTGTTCTTAGTATGGGCAACTTGCTTGGAAACTATTAATCGTCAAACTCAACAAAGAGATGCTCCCCGGGAAGGGTTAAGGTCAATTGGACAAGCTCTCAAGAACATGATGGGTGGAAATCAGAAATGAACATGTTGGCACAACTACTATGAAACTATTATTATTATTATTATCATCTCTCGTGTTTAATACATTATATTTCTCTATTATTAGCACTAGGAGTAGCAAATTTTATTTGCATTTGACTTGAATAATCTTCTACATTCTATTAACTTTCTATGACTAGCAAATTTTATGATTATAACATGAGAAGAAATGCCACTACTTGCTAAATGATTTGTATGTTAGAATAGAACTTCATATTATTACTTGAACTAGTTGATTCTTAAATATTGGTAAAAGCCAAAATCACTGGACTTAAGAAAAAGAGAAAACTAGAAATCTTACTGCCTCCATAAAATGGCCCCCTTATATACCCGGCGGTACCCCAATATATTTGGGACCGCCTGGTGATATGGAACTGCCACCAGGAGGGGAAGAAAAATTTCGAGTTTACCTCTTTTTTTGTATCTTGACCCTCCTACCTACATCCTCAAGCTGTCATTTCCCAGATTGGCTAAACCATATTTGGCATTCTCTTCTTCCTAAACCATGCTTTGCCACTTATCCAATTTTTCTCATTATTTAATCACCCAAATTTCATACTTCACCACCATCTTCATCTCCTTCAAATCTCTCTTCTTCTTTATCAATGTCTTGCTCAAACAACCATTCCAACTTCTCTAAAAAACCACGGATGTCGGTTAGACAAGTATGGAAACGTAAAACATCCACTCCAAAATCATTACCTCCTTCCCAAAATGACTCACCTCCTCTACCTCCAAGAGTCTACTTACAATCTCCTTCACCACCATCTTTCAATCCCTTAAGAGATCAAATGATTAACCAACTCCATAACATTTCCACCATTCTTGATTCATACAATAATCCATCCAATGCCTACATTCATGCACCACCTTCACCACCACCACCACAAATTCATCCTCCTTCTCATGCTCAAGTTGAATTTCACTTAAGTTTTTGTCATTGTTGCAAGTTTTCTAGACACCAATTCCATTCTTTGAGAAATGAAAATAACTTCATTCACTATCTCCTAACCCGTCCCATCCCTCCAACCCGTATCCTTCTAAATCATGGTTCACCAACCCCTTCTTTTTCCCTCTTTAATTAATCATTCCTACATGATTAATCTTCCTAAATAATTGCTCTCTCATCTTTTAATTATGGCATCTTCTACCTTTTCAGAATCAACTAGTGTAGATCTAGCCTTATTATGTCTTTATGATTATCTACTTTCTATTGTAATGATTCATACAAATGTTGTATGAATGTGTCTTAGCTCTTATTAAGATCTAGTTTTTAAAATTTATTTTGAATGTATTAGTTGGATGTGCTAGTGTATGAGTTTCTTGTTGGTTGAATGAAACTCTTCTTTTGTTAAATTGAAAACAATGTGTTAACTTGAAAGATATTTGTCTTGCACTTGTACTTCTAACCTTGTTTTGTAGCACACAATTTTCGTAAGATCGATCATTTGGTGCCCCGAACAAGGGGGAGCATACATTAAGGGGGAGTCTTGATATCATCGATTTCTTTCTTCCTTCGACAACTCGACGATCATTCTTTTTGAATTCGAAAAAAAGGGGAGAAACGAAACATAACTCATTTAATAATTTGACATCTTTAATTTTATTTAAAATGATTTTATATTTTGTCATCATAAAAAAGGGGGAGATTGTTAATACAAATAATATCTAAAAACGTTATTTATATTTTTCGACCTCTCAACGTTTTGATAATAACAAAATGTAAAAACGTTTACAATAAAAATAAACGTTTACAAATTATCAAATGTAAAATTCCATTTCTAAGATTAGTGATCACTTAAGGTATGAACAAACAAAATAATTAAGCATGATTAGTGATCAAGAAAATATTTTTCTCTTAATCCTCACTTTTAATTCTACAAAAGTATTTTCTCAAAAATACATTTACAAAAATATTTTCTATTTAAAAGAAATGTTTTATTAAAAACTTAAAATTTGAAATTCAAATTATCCCTCTAAAATGAAAGGTTCAATAACAGATACAACATTCACCACAAAAAGACAAAAAAAGGAGCGGAGTCTAGTGGCGGCCCCCTTATAGGCCTGACGGCCCCCTTATATATAAAGGACCACCGGGACTGCCCCATATGACCGTTGGGATTCCCTGCCTATAAATACTGCTCCATTCCTAGCAGAAAAACATTCCTCTTTGCACGAAATTTTTCAGTCTTTTCTTTCTCTCACTAAAACTCTTGATCACTAACATACTTAGATCTTGTTTCAAGTAATCTAATCTCTTCTTCTCATCTCGTCCCTCTCATTCAAGTGCAAGAGAAGAACACTCGTATTCGTCAAGAAACGAAGTGTTAATTAGTGATCTCTCCTCTTTTCTTCTAAGTACCAAACCTCTATTGTATTTATCTTGTGTATTTGTGTGATTCAGATATTGTGTAGATCCGATAGTGTAGATCTTGTATTGTGTAGTTCGATAGTGTAGATCTGTGGTGTGGATATATTGTTGAAATAGGTAGATTGGTTCTAGCTAGATTAGGATCGACACTTTTGTTAGTTGTCAGAAATCATAACGTAGCGACATGTAATCAGGTTTTCTCTCCTAAAGGGAGCTTGTTGATCATTGTGTAATCGCGAGACGGATAACTCGGGGAATGGGTAGGGCGAAGAGGTTGCTAGTAACCGAACCCTATAAAATCTTGGTGCTTGGTTTGGTTGTTTCTTTCCTTATCTCTTTACATATTAATTTTGCTCCTATTCGTGTTTAGTTTAGATAATTAATGTTTGTTTCTTATTGGGTGATTGATTGAACATATAACTCGGATCTATAGATTTTTGAAAGCAAACTTTTAAAATGTAAAACAAACGTGTAAACTATTCAAACCCCTTCTAGTTTCCACATTAAGGTTTCCTATGTCATTGTTATTATGGTCAGGTTCCTAGTTTCATTAATATTGATATTTTGTCATTCTAATTTTCATCATCTATGTCATTTTCTAAGTCTTTTCTTTTCGATTCTTAATTTCTTTTCGTTGATCCTTAGTCATCATCCACCAAGAGTGATTGATCCTTTTAGAGCGGTAGGTGGAGTTTTCATCGAATGTCACGTATAAAGTGTTCCTTTGATTTTCATGGTGTGTTTATTAAAGATGATTAGGTTTTAATATTTTATGGAGTAACCCTATTAAAGACACCTTCGTTGACTTTGGGTCAACACTTAGTTGAAGAGTAGTCCTTTGGTGTTTAAAATGAAGTTACATGCTTCCATTTACCCTAAAGTTTTCAAGAAGGAGGTTTCCTAACTCTTAAGGGGTTCATAGGTGTTTTACCTAAAGATGGCTCTATTTAAGATACGGTGGAGGATGTATGTTGATGTTTTACGGACGTTACACCTGAACTTTTTGTGTTAATGATTGTTCATTCAAACTGTTGTTAATCGATTTCTTGTATGTTCTATTTTTCCTTTTCTTCCACGTCAATTTGTTTGTGGAGTGCGTGGGAGCTGAGATGTCATGTCGTAATACCGTTGGCATAACAAATAATCTTCCATATTGGCACTTCATTATAAAATTCTTACCGTGGTTCATTAATTTGACACTATTTTACAACCTATTTGTTTTTTGTATTTTCCTACTAAAATTAATATTTCAAATGCTCGAAAGGCATTGATTTTTTCTTAAAGAAATCTTGGTCCAAGTTTAACCTAGAGTAGTATCTACTATGGACTGAGGTGTAGAGGTTTCTCTATAACTCATAACGGCCGGCATGGACCGAAGAGTCCATATGTAAGGAGTTCTAAAGTTTAGTCTTTGAGGACTAATATTCTTAGCGTTAGTGCTTGTGTGAGCTTGTTTTTTATAATTTTGCTAGCATCACTGATGTGTTGATCCTAAACTTTATGGCCTTAGCGTAAGTTTCTAACGAATTCCCTAGATGCTAAAAACGTTGAATGAGACGCATATTAGCGTGCAACTATTCTCCTATGACTACTAACGTGGAGTTTGTTTCACCAATCGTTCGCTTGACAAATTTTTACTCTTTCGGCTTTTTTCCATAAATTTGATCAGTATAAGCTTTCTTCCTAATTACCTCTTACTATAACATTACCTCCTTAGTGCATTTCACTAGCATGTTAAGAGAAAGTTACTCTACATTTATTATCCAATATTCGGCATTACCTCTAGCAAGTTAAATTCTTAAGTTATCTACATGTGCTACATTTATCTATATTAAGAGAGTCAGTTATAAATTGTACCTTAGGCCAATGATGTTTACCGCAAAGATTTACTACAAAAAATGAAATTACTTGTTGTATTGCCTTGTAAGTTGAGAAGTAGCTTTCGGTTTACCGTCATGGTTAGATATCTATAACACCCTGTGTTTTCAAGTCATTGGACGAAAGTCGTTAAATCCTCAATGTACCTTTTGTATTGTACGAGTTCTGCCTTTAAATCGTTTAATGTTTAAGCCTCATATCGCGTAAGCTAAAAAATTTGCGTTCAATGTAAACGGCATCAAACGATTTCAACTTGTTTACTTCGATCATGTTTTAAATAATTATTTTGAGAATTTATTATGATACTTGTTCTATGTTTTTTGTATCGGATTCGCTTATAGGGTTTAACGTTTCGCGATTTAAAAGTAAGTTTAGGATACCGGATCCGACAATTCTTTTCTACGATTCAAACAATTACCCACAATTTATATACCCAATACATTAAAAGTTTACAAATAATTTCATATATATTGCCAAAATATGGAAATGTTACTAAGAAATATAGGAAAAATCTTCGAAGTAGCTTTGTACAGCATATCTCCATTAATAAACACCGTACATGTCCTTTGACTAGAGCAAGTCTTCAAGTCTTTCTTAAGACCATGGCATGTTTTGACTAGCTTATGCTTCTTTTTGACCAAAGACTTCTTATATACATGTATTACTAGTAAGATTATAAAACTATATACATTGACACTTACGTTGAAAATGATCAAATCTCTTCTCTTCTTGCCTCTTTGAGCTAACGTGGCTTCAAAAACTAACAACAATACCAAACCCACATATCAAATTTTATAAAACCCTTTTTACATACTACACACATCCTTCCTAAGTTATTCTAAGGTGTTTCCCAAGCATTGGAGTAACTTTTTCATGTATTAATCAAGAAAAGATGTTGCCTTAGGGTTTCTATCTTGGAAAGCTAGGGTTTTCATTATGGCAAGCTTTGATTTTAAAGTCTAACATGGGTTTCTAGCACTTGATTTTCATCATCATCTATAAACCATAAGGTATCTAGAACCTTCCATGTTCTATACAATATTATTTTATGCATATATTAGTTCTTTTGTGTGGTTTGAATCTTCATTTAAGATTTTTAACAGGTAAAGGGAATTTTTACTTCCATTCGGTCATTTTGTACAATAATATACAATGTTGTTGTTATTACTTAAATTTCAATGTTTATATGGATTGTGAAAATATTTGTACCATGTTTTCTTTTGGTGTTAAAAATGATTTAACTACAAATTTAGGGTTTTATTATTGTTTCTTAATATGTTCTCAAGCTATAAGAAAATAAGTGACATTTTATTGGATTATGGACTTGTAGTATGTTATATGTTCATTAAATTAAGGTTATATAAAAATAGGAACGAACTTGTACAACCTTGGTTTTATTTAATTTGGATATTTTTAAAACTAGTGATTTAATGGTTAGTTATGAAGTTTTGTTATAAAGATAGTTATGGTGGACTGGTAAAGGTTGAATCAAAAGGAAACATATTGACTATGCACACAAATATATGTATGTTAATCATATTAAAAAATATAAGGATCTTTTGGTGGATTAACAAAAATGGTAACGAATGGAAACAATGGCTACTAAATAATGGACCTAGCAGCTCAATCTACTTTCTGTCAACACATTCGGTCATATATGTACTTATTACCTTATGTTTATATAAAATAGTATGATCTCGACGATTCCCGAAAAGGTTAAGAACACGTCGTTCAAAGGATAATATAACGAAATTAGTTCAGTTATAAAACGATTATACGTTTATTAAAAGGAATTTTAATAAAATATCTTTTATAAAAACTTTACAAACAGCATGTTGGTTAGTTTTAACAAATAAACTTATTTTTCAGGATTTCTAAAATGTTATGAATCATAGATTTTTCATTATTTATAACGATTTTTTATGTTATGTATTTAGCGGGTTATCGATAAATTAAAGTGTTTAAAACATAATTTTATAATCTTATGAACAGTATAAAAAACTTATTTCATGACAGAAAGTTTTATTTTGTATAGCATTATAAAATGATCGGATTTTTTAATTAATGAGAAACGTCCTCGAAAGAATCACAAAAAACGGAACATATACGCAATAATAAAAATACGACGTTTTCGGGAGGTTTTTTGGTTATTACGAATAACTATAACTATAAATAAATAAATTTTATTAAACTGATCTTTATTGTGAACAGTAAAAAGTTGTTCACAGGGGGTCAAATAGGAAATATCAAATTATGTTAACTCGCCCTAATACGAAATGTGCTGTCCTCCTAGTGGCATAGTAACGTCAAATCGGGGCTTAAAACGCAACTAACGTTATGCTATTTTTACTACAACGGTATTTATAAAATGTTTTATTGATTAACATCCATATTTTACCAAAACAATTGATGGTGATTAAGCTGTATAGAATTATATTAGTGGTTATCAAATACTATATTACTACGGGAGTTTCATATTGACCCCAATCTTCGGGGGTGGCGTATCGACGAGTTGCCCTGGATTTACGACTTAAAATGTCATTAGCTCTCATACGTTAACTACATCGACCTCTTATTTATGTTAGCTCGAACGATAGTGTGATGTAACTAACATAGACCTAGGGGGTTTTTGTATATGATGGTAGTTATAATCGACGAGTACATGGTACTGATAGTAGTCACTTAAAGTTAGTAGGTTGCATCTGACTTTTTGCGTGACCGCTTTATCTGCGATTAATTTTGGATTTTCTGAACTCTAAGGTGGAGTTTTACCCCTCATTTTTTCGATTTCAATGATTTAAAACTATGGGGTGGAAATACATGCTTTGTTTTAGAAATTGGACGCAAAGTGGATATTCTTATATTTGGATTACATGTTTGCTCTAGTGCGATCTAACCAAAGTGAGGACCATTATTCATGAACTGTCATTTGCATAGATGTTGTTGTTAATTACATTATGTGAGCGCGAATGTTATGAATTGATCTATTTGGGGCAACGACACTCACCCGTTCGAGCGTGATACGCTATCATCGGGAACGAACGGATAGCATTCAAATTTGGGGACTGTTTTCGGTTGTACATCTTATCGGGCAGGAAATTGCAATTTTATTTTTATTGCAAGATAAGATCGCCGAGCTTCAGATGTCATGAGCTTAGGATCGTGTCTTTTATATTTAGTTATGCATGTAGTGATTCTCTATTGTTGACACCATTGTGTTGTGACGATATCCATGAAGTTACGCCTCGTGTTTCCGCCTTGGCGGAGTGTGACACATCAATCGTTGCAAGACAAATTTTGTCTTTTGGCTTATTTCCTAATTTCATCACGTATAAGCCTTTCTTCCTAATACCTCTACCTACAATCTTACCATCCTTAATGATTTCACTATCATGTTAAGAAAAAGTTACTCTATACTTATTATCACATATTTGTCCTACACTTAGCAAGTTAAATCTTAAGTTATCTACATGTTTTACATTATCTATTTTGAGAGAGTCATTCGAAATCGTATTTTTGCCAATGATGTTACCGCGAAGATTACTACCAAAAATGACATTACCTCTGTTGTATGCCTTGTAGGTTGAGAAGAGCTTTCAGTTACCCGTCATGTGTTTAGAGCATCCGCTATCCTTTATCCACTCATTGGGTTCTAAGTCGACTCCATGGCATATCTATTTATATAGGACAATAACTCAAATATTTGGTCCCCAATATCTCTTGGGTCCAAAGTTGTTAGTGCTAACCATCCCTTGCATTTGATGCAATTGATTAGGATGTGGAAATAGGGAACACATTTCTCATGGCATGTAACTTTGAGGTTGGAAGTTGTTTCAAGTTACAGGAAAACCATGAGGTTGGTTTTTTCGACCAACATTTCTTTTTGGTTGCGGTGTCTTAGAACGAGGATAATGATTATTGACTCTTCTAGGTGGTGGAGTTTTTGTCCTAAAATTTGGTTTATAAAATCCATCTCCGGGTTTTAACGTTAGTTTATAAATTGTTTGACCTCATTATCACTAGCAACAGGAATTTTAACATTGTTTACCATTATGTGTTTTGGTCTAGAACCCAAAATGGATTTTTGAAAAGAAACAGATTTTTCAGAATCTAGTGAACAGACAAGCGGCCCTTTGATAGCTTTGGGGGCCGTCTAGACTTTATGGGGGCCGCCCAAGATATTTGGGGGACCGCCACCAGAGGACGTTTCTTTATGAGATTTCACAAATTTTATTTCCTTAGACTTACTAGTTGATACTTCACATGAGTTAAACCCTAAACCTAATTTATCACCGGAGGGTTTTTGATTGCTTAACATTTCATTTAAGCAATGCGTGCTATTTTCAAATTTAGTTAGTTTAAGAGCTTCTTCCTTAAGTTTTTCATTCTTAATTTTCAGTAATTGTTAGATATTAGAAAAAGACTCGGTCACCCCGTGTATTTTATCGTTTATTGTTGCTCGTAGTTAAGTAGTTAATGTATAATGTTCGGTAATAGGCCGGGTAGTAAACCCAACATGTTAGCCCTTTACCAAGGCCCTAGGCCGGTTTTTATTGTAAGTATAAAAGCCTCTTCCATGCCATGGAAGAGGTGGGTTAGTCATTTCATTTATACAAGTTTATTTTCTCACTCTAGAAAGCTCTCCCTCACTTTCTCTCTCTAGAACTTGGCTAATCCTCTAGTCATTCGATTGTGTTATGATTTCCAATATCCTACAATTGGTATCAGAGCACATGGGATGATTAGCTAGATTGTGTGTGCATTTTATTGGTTAGTTTAGATAAAAAGTTTGGTTTTTGAAGGTTTATAGTCTTGTTCTTGGTTTTCTTTGATCTCGACGTTTGTGATGTTAAAGTTCATGTTTTTATAGTTGCTATAGCCTTCTAGTACCAAGTTGTGCAAAAGAAACCAGGCAAAAACGTTCAAAAGGGTGATTTTTAGGTGTTTTTAGGTGAAAAACCAATTTTTTCATTCTAGCGAGTTAGGCTACTGTTCGTTGATCTTCCTAGTGAGTTAGATCACTGTACTGGCGAGTGGTCGGAATCGTACACTGTGTCAAAAAGTATTGGGTCAGCAAATTGTCATTTTATGCAGGTATCGAGTTACAGGTAGCGAGTTACAGGTAGCGAGTTACAGGTAGCGAGTTACAGGTAGCAAGTTACAGATAGCGAGTTAGATACTAGCGAGTTACAGGTAGCGAGTTAGATACTAGCGAGTTACAGGTTTTTGAAGATCTTTTTCTAGCGACTTGTGAACAGGAACTCTGTCAATTTAATTTCTTGCCAGCGAGTTATCTACTCTCTTCCAGCGAGTTACCTCCAGCGAGTTATTGACTTTTTGGATTTTTGAACTGAATTCTTCAACGTGTAATCCTAACAAACCTTTACAACAATTCACCAAATCAGACAATCAATCACCACTTTTAACATACAATCACTAATCATTGTTCGATCAACTTAATCATTTCACAATCAATTAAGATGGCTAATCTTTCGGAAGACATCCAATGTGCCGGTTCAGATACCCGACCACCTATGCTTGATAGGACTGACTTTGCATCATGGCAACAACGTATTCGATTGTATTGTCGGGGTAAAGAGAATGGTGTGAACATTCTGAAGTCAATTGATGAAGGACCATTTCAGATGGGGACATTTCGGGAAACACTAACTGAAGGGACTGAAGGTGCCCCACATCTAGGTCCAGAATGACCACGAGTCTATTCTGACTTGTCACCTGAAGATAAGGAAAGGTACAATGCTGACATTCGGGCAACGAACATCCTACTTCAAGGGCTGCCAAAAGATATCTACTCTCTTATCAATCATTACACCGATGCAAAGGACATATGGGACAATGTGAAGATGCTCCTGGAAGGTTCAGAATTAACAAAAGAGGACCGTGAATCACAACTGTATGATGACTTTGAACACTTCCGTCAGAACAAGGGAGAAACCATTCACGACTACTATGTCCGGTTTGCCAAACTCATCAATGACATGCGGAACATCAAGATGACCATGTCCAGAATGCAGTTGAACTCCAAGTTTGTGAACAACATGTTGCCTGAATGGGGTAGATTTGTAACAGCAGTGAAACTGAACAGAGGATTGAGGGACTCCAACTATGATCAGTTGTATGCTTATCTGAAGCAACACGAGGCACATGCCAATGAGAACAAAATGATGCTGGATCGATTCACTCAACACACTGTGGATCCACTTGCTTTGATGTCAAATGTCTCACACCAGCAACACTATTTACAATCATCTACAACTTCACCATCCACATATGTTCCACCACACTTTGCTGACAACACTCAACTTGATTCGGGACTCTCTTCAATAGATAACTTAATTGAGAATTTAACCAACACACTTGCCCTACTTATCCAATCATACAAAACATACCTACCTCAAACAAACAATCAACTCAGAAAATCATCAAATACAAGAAACCAAGCTACAGTTCAAGACAGAAAGGTTGTAGTTCAGAATGTTCAGGGTCGACAGAATAGAGGTCAAGGGAACGGGGTGGAGGTGCAGCTGGTTATGGGGGAGCACATAACATAGTTGGGAATGCTAATCCAGGTCAAGCAAGGCAGATTAAGTACTACAACTGCAACGGTATAGGCCACATAGCCAGGAATTGCACTCAACCCAAGCGTCCACAGAACTCCGAATACTTCAAAGACAAGATGTTGCTGATGCAAGCTTAGGAGAATGGGGTGACATTGGATGAAGAGCAGTTATTGTTTCTTGCAGGTGGAAAAGACAACGCCATTGATGAAGATGTAGATGAGCAACCCGTTCAGGACTTAGCACTCAATGTGGATAATGTGTTTCAAGCTGATAACTGTGATGCTTTTGACTCTGATGTCGATGAGGCTCCCATGGCACAGACTATGTTCATGGCTAATCTATCATCCGCAGATCCTGTTTATGATGAAGCTGGTCCGTCTTATGATTCGGACATTCTATCTGAGGTACACGACCATGATCACTATCAGGATGCTGTTTGTGAACATCATGAAGAACACGAGATGCATGACGATGTACAACCAAACTACGTTGTTGATTCACATGCTAATTATACGAGTGATAGTAATATGATTCCGTATGATCAGTATGTAAAGGACAACGCAGTGCCAGTTGTACAAAGTAATGTATCTTCTGTTCCAAATGATGCATACATGATGATATTTAATGATATGCATGAACCGCATGCCCAATCTGTCTCTGACACAACACGGAACACAGTAGTTGATAATTCATTAACTGCTGAACTTGCAACATATAAGGAACAAGTTGAACTGTATGAAAGACGGGCCAGGTTTGAATTAACAGAAAGAGAACAAAAGATTGATGAACAATTAAGAATAGTTATCACTGACCGTAATATTAAGGAAGAAAATTTGAAAAAGGAACTTCATTCTGTAAAAATGCAACTTGCTTCTACCATCAACCATAACAAGTCAATGGTAGAAGAAGTTACGTCTTTGAAAAAGGATTTTAAACAGAAAGAAAACAAATACCTTGAAGAATTTTTGGACATGAAAGCTTTAAAAGAAAAGGTCGAGGATAAATTATACAAACAAGACCAATCTCTTCAAACAGTTCACATGTTGTGTAAACCAAAGCCCTATTATAATGAACAGATTAAGGTAGCTATTGGCTACAAGAACCCTTTATGCCTCACCCGTGCAAAGAAAGTTCAGCCTGCTCTATATAATGGTTATGAAATTATCAAAAACAGTCATGTCCCGGCTTTAGTGTACAACACAGAGGATACCCTAGAGATAGCTAAAATCACTAGGAGGAAAATAAATGACAAAATGAAAGACCCTAAGTGTATGACTCATAAGATTAAGATTGCACCACCTGATTACTCGAAAGAGAATTATTTAGCGACCTTCACACCACATAATCAATTGACACCTGAGCAAATATTTTGGTCTCAAGATCTCATAAAGATGAAAGAAGGCTATGGACTCTATCACGTGTACTTGTTATACGTTCTAGTGTATCTACTCCTTCCCCTTTGTTGGTTTCGATACCTCAGAAACAGAAAAACCTTGTACGCACACATACTTGAGATTGTGTTCGAAGAATTAATAAGCTTAAATCTATTCCATGAGAATCAACTTTAAGGCTTTTAAAACTATGAAAGAATTTCTAAACATTCCTAAGCCTTTTTGCAAACTTTGAGGTGTTGGCAATACTAGTCGTATGTAGTTTAAAGCCTGAATTCACTAAGTCTTAAATTGAAAATAAGTCCCTAAAGTTTGAAACAAATGACATCTAAAGCCCTTGTAGTTAATATAAATTAACTCCTCTTTAAATTTTTATCCGCCATTATCAAAAACTTTATCTGTTTATTCCGTGACTTATTTTGAAA
>BQNB010130033.1:0-19009 GCA_026074375.1 Tanacetum coccineum | reverse complement strand
GCAAACACATTATATCTAGTATCGTATTGTACATGTTCTAATGGTTCAGAATTAGTGCATGAGTCTGCATTAGGAACCTCTTAGATCTTTGTCATATAGTTGTAATGTGCTTCCAACTCTTGTTCATCAATCTTTTGGATATGTGTGAAAACACACATCCATTTTATATCAAAATAGGCCCTAAAAAGACAAAATTGTTCTTAAAATGCTTGTATATTGCTTGTTTTGTCCTTGTGATTGTGTAGGTACGGATATTGCAAAAATCTCAAGAAAACAGTCAAAACCGGACAAATAAGAACACGAGAACGGAAAAGAGAATACAAGAGCCGGGAGAATGCTATCAAAGGTCAACAAAAGTCAACTCATGGTCAACAATGGTCAACCACAAAAAGACAAAACCCAAAAATTCCCAAATCAGTCCCTCAAAGAAATCCAAATTGCAAAAATGGTCCCCTAAACCCTAACGGTGTTAACTCTTTTAATTATAAGAGTTAACACCCGTTAACTTCCTTATAACTACACCAAAGCCCGAGCCTAATCCAATACACCCGGCCCAAAATCCTTTTATAAGCCCAAGTTATAACCCCGGGTAAATAAAAAAAGTCAAACACCCCTCTTTTATAAGCAAATTACGCACGGGAAATTCAGTTTTCACTGTTCACCCATCGTCCTCGTTTAACCTCGAGTCAAAACAAAGGGCAAATGACAATTGACCATGTGGCAGTTCAATTCAAGTAAAGAATGACACCTTGGCAGAGTTATACATCATCCAAGCGCTCTCATTGGCTAATTCCCAAAGGGAATGACACGTGGTTCTGACAACAAACACACGAGGAATGAGGATTTTACACTAAAACGCTCACAAAAGAAGCACAATGGTATCTGACACATGGATTGCCATGTTGGCAACCCGTGTGATCAAAATCTAATCCAAGGGCTCACAATCGACATCCAATGATTGAGTTGAATAGATGGTTGAGATGAAAAGGGGCGTGTAACCACCTTTCGCCTAGAAGCATCTTTGGCAGGCTATAAATAGCCCTCACTCACTCATACACGGGGACCTTCTTTTTATCTAGTTTTTAGCTTCTAGAATTTTTAGCTTATGTAATGTTAGCTTTTAAACTTTAGCTTTAGCTTTTTAAATTCAGTAATTGTAATCTCTTTTTCAATACATTGTAATCCATTTTCTAGTTAATGAAATCAAAGTTTACTTTTACTAAATCTGTCATAAGCTCTCAATAAGCTCAAATGTTTAGTTATTGTTTGATAAGCTTCTAATAAGCTCTTATTAGCTCTTTGAGTCTCTAAGCTCAAATTGAGCTTAATTCAGTCATCTAATTTACTTAAATCCTTATACTGTTCACCCATCGTCCCCGTTTTACCTCGAGCTTAAATCAAAGGGGTAATTCAAATTGGCTACGTGGCTTAGCAATTCAAGTGAAAAGGTACACCTTGGCAGAGTTATACATCACCAAACGCTCCCATTGGTGGAAACCCAAAAGGGAATGACACGCGGGCAATGAAGGAAACACACCAAGATCTAGTATTTTGTACTAAATCATGCCTAAAAGAAGCACAAAGGCCTCTGACACACGGATGCCACGTTGGCAATCCGTGTGCCCCTAAATCTAATCCAACGGTTCAAGTTAAGCATCAAATGATTGAGGGAATGAAGGGACAGGATCCAAGAGAGGCTAGAAGACCTAGAAGCATCTTTGGCAGGCTATAAATAGCCCTCACTCACTCATACACGGGACGATCTTTTTATCTAGTTTTTTTAGCTTTTGAACTTTAGCTTATGTAATTTTCATAAATTAGCTTATGTAGTTTTAATTCAGTTTTTAAAAGTTTATTGTAATCTCAGTTTCAACCTATTGTAATCAGTTTTCTAGTTAATGAAATCATAAGTTTTATTTTAATAAACTATCATAAGTTTTTTACTCTCAAATGTTGTTGCTACTGTTACATAAGCTCCTAATAAGCTCATACAAGCTCTCTGAGTCTATAAGCTCAGATTGAGCTCATATAAGTCATCTAATCTACTTAAACTCCTAAAATTAGTCTAAAACCTTTGCTAATTGGGATTAAGCTTCTTGGATGATAAGCTAGTAATGGAAGAGCTTATGGGACACTACCAGCTTATCCTTGAATAAGCTGGAGCTTGTAGACAGCTCAATTGAGCCTTTGAAACCTTTGTTTAGCTAAGGCTAAAGTAAGTGTTCTTTCTGTCTTAATTTTCTTAGTTCATTAATTGCTTAATTGTTGCTTATCTTGCTTATTTGTGCTTATTAATATTTTATTATGCTTAATGAATATGTTTGATTAGATGCTCTTGAGTTTAGTAGTATAGTAGTCATATTTTCATGTTTAGTCTTATAAATGTCATTAAAAACCAAAAAAATAATAATAATGATGCTTATAGCTTATTAATTTGGCTTATTATCTGTTTAAATAGGTTTGTTAGGTGAGTGATTAGCTGCTTGTTATCTGGTATTCAGGTTGTGCTCAATAGATTTCATATTCATAAGCTTAATTGGAATCTATGAATTTTAAATGGGTGTTTGGCACAACAGTACTAACACCAAGTTAGTACTGCTTGAGGCCTTGTGTCTTTTGTGGTTGATTCTCAACTTTCAAATAAGTCTGTTTAAGCTAGATTAATAAGCTAGGATAGAGTAAGTTAGCTTTTCATATAGTTAGTTTAATATAAGTTTAAATCTGTTTGTTGCTTTTGAAATATCAGCTTTTATTATCTCTATTTTCTTTTATGTTTTTTTTCTTTTAGCTCTTAGATGTGTGTTTTTGGAGTGTTAAAGTAGTTCTTAAAGTCTGCATTTGCTAGTTTTAGCTTTGGTTCATTTATCATGTCAACTGCATCAGCAGGAAAACAAGATAAAAGGGTAAATTCTAGCTAAAAATTCAGCAGGATATAATTAATAGTAGCTTTTGAATTTTATAGCATAACTAGTTTATAGGCTACTCTAGGTAGAATAGGGTTTAATTTAGCTTAATTAGCTAAATTTCTTATCTGTTTTTAAGCTTTTATTTTGTCCTTTGTCTTTTCTAAAAAACCAAAAACTCAGATCATGCTGAGTTATTTTAAGCTGTTTTAAATCATTCTTTTCATTAAGCAAAAGTGTTTCAAATAAGTTTTTAAAAGATGTTTAGAAAGCCCTATAGTGTTAGATCCTTAAGATAGTTTAGAAAAAAGCATTAGGGATCTTTTGAGCTTTATGGCAAAATTGAGCTCAAAAAGTCAGCCCATAAGGCCCGTTTGGTTTTTAATTTTTTATAAGTGCTTATTTTGATTTCAGCTTATGGCTTATATCTTTGATCTTATTATTGTCATTTTCAGTTTCTTAGGGTAGGGCTAGGTAGAAAATTAGCTTTTAAGTTCTTAAGTTTTAGCTTATTCAATCTTTTAAAGTATTAAATTCTAAGAAAAAAAGCCAAAAATAGTAGTTAAGTAGTTTTTGTTATATTATAGCTATTTAACAGCTTATTTAGGGCTTTTCACAAAAAGGTTCTTTTATTAAAAATGCTTATTTTCAGCTGATCTAAAACTTTGCTTTTATAGGTTTTTATAAAAAAAGAGGGAAGATGGAAATCGGGGGTGAGCAAGACTCGAACCCCCGACCTCAACACCCTCAACCCTTTTTATAACACACACCACACACTCACTACCACTGCGCCCTGGGGTCTTTTTCGTTATAGTCTCGCACAATTTAATTCTTATACTCGTTTTAGCCCAATTTGTCTATAAGCTTTTTTTAGCTTATTTCGTGGCTTATTCAATAAGTTGTGATCTCAAGCTTATTTTTCCTAGGTTCTAATTAGTATAAGCTATTTTCTGTATTTTTTCTAGAATTTTTATAATTAGTTTAGTATTTTTAAACATTTATTTTTATTAAAAACTTTCAAAAATCATAAAAAATAGAAAAATAATCAGAAAAATATAAATATTTTTTTAGAAAATTTTCTTTTATCATAAAGTTTCTAGAAAAATTAGTTTTACCTTCGTAGGGTTTAATTTGCAAAATTTCGATTTTTAAAGAATGGAATTCGTTCCCGTTCTTGTTTTTCGTGTTTTAAAGCTCATTTCAACTTCGTTTTTGTTCTAGTTTTCTTTAAACTTACCTTTTAGTCAATTAGAGTCCATTTAAAGAGAAAAATTCGTTTTAGGTTTAATTTTGAAAAATTAGGTTTTTTAATTGTCGTTTAGGGTTCTCGTTTTGTGTTTTTAGTTAAAATTTGATTTCCCGTTATTTGATTTCATGCTTAATTGTTATAATTTGTTTATTTTAATTTGTAGAAGTAGATAATCAACTCAATCTTTGTTTCCAATTCAAATCATTGTCCGAACATCAATCGTGGTTTCAATTTCATAAATCGTTGGGGGATAACGACTCGGGAATCATACTTCCCGGTTTATATACATATTATATTATATATATTTTTGAAGATTTTCCTTTTTACCTTTGTCCTCAAGGGTAATTTGGTAATTTTCTATCATATTATATTTTATATTTTACGTGTATAGAATTGCTATATCACATATACATCATCGAATTCGTGGTGAGTGTTTGTAATTGAGTTTTGTTTGTTGGGATAGCATTAGTATTTCCCCAAGTGCTTTCTTAGGGTCCTTGTGATTTTCGCATAATGGTTGACTTTTTGAGTCAAAAACATAGTCGTATGATGCTTGAAATGATCCCTTGTTGCTGTTAATAGGTTTAGATGAAAGTCATGATCCTGTTATGTCTTAGAACCTTTGATTTGTAAGTGGAATCTACACCTATAGTATTATTGGTTGCATTTTGGTTGATGTTCTTATATGCGTTTTGTTAAGATGTTCTTGATTGAGTTTAGCTATAAGGTTCTTGGTTGCGTTTTGCTTTATGTTTCTTAATTGTGTTTTGTGTGGAATCCCTTTGTTGCGTTTTGCCTGTCAAATCCCCTTGTTACGTTTTGTCTGACATATGCCTTTGCGTTTTGCCTGACATATGCCTTTGCGGTTTGCCTGATATATGCCTTTGCGTTTTGAGTTTCAATATGCTCTTGCGTTTTGATTGTTATGGTGTGCAAAGCAGGACAAAACGTAATCAATTGCGTTTTGTGTTTGAAGACCCTCATTAGCATAAATGTAGGACCCACCTTTTCAATTTTTTTTAAAATTATTGCGTTTTGATTATTTTTAAATAAAATATTCTTGCGTTTTGTCTAATTGCATTTTGCCAGATTGCTTGTTGTCTATTACGACTTGCCTTTGCATTTTTATCTATTTTTATTAAAATATTCCTTGCGTTTTGGGTGTTGCGTTTTATGTACACTGCGTTTTGCCCATTGCGTTTTGATGATTCTAATAAAAATTGGTCACTGCGTTTTGGCTTTTACATGCTTTGCGTTTTTGTGTGATGTGTTCTTCTCCAGCTGCGTTTTGTCATATCTTCTGAGTTTTGGTCATTGTGTATTGGTCACTGAGTTTTGTCTCCATTTTCATGAGTTGACTTCTGTTGACTTAAGTGTTGTTTAACTCAGTTGACTATCACTTCAATATGATCATTGTGTCTCTTTTTCTTGGATTTAGTCCATAATTGATTAACTCCTGATCATTTGCTCACATCTAACATCTCCTTTCTGTATGTACGTCTTTCTGTGAATGTGACTGTGTAGATACAATGGCTGATGTTAATGTTAATGCTCCTGCTGAACGAGCACCTGCTATGACACCACCCACTCGTACTGATGATCAAATCCTGCCTCGCATCAGATGGGTGCCTATAGGAAAAAGCAACTACTATTTAGATGTTGAAAGGTCGCAAAGTAATCCAATCTACAAGATTGCGGTGGACATTCTGAAGCACACCAACTTCTTCAGAGCTTTCACTGCTTCCTCGACAATTCCATCAATCTATATTCAGCAGTTTTGGGACACTATTCGATATAACAATAAAACCGAGAGTTACAGCTGTCAACTAGATGAGCAATGGTTCGATCTCACCAAATACACACTCAGAGACGCACTTCAAATCAGACCAGTCGACACCAACAATGCATTTTCTTCCCCACCAATTCCTGATGCTCTTATCAAGTTTGTCAACGATCTGGGTTATCCGAGAGTTGTCAGAACCTTATCAGATGTCGTGACTAATGACATATTTCAACCGTGGAGAGCACTCACAACAGTCATCAACTTGTGTCTTACGGGAAAGACTTATGGGTTTGAAAGACCAAGGGTTCTAGTGTTGCAGATTCTTTGGGGCATCGTCAATCGAGCCCATATCGATTATGCAGAGAGTATGTAGGAAGAATTCACCCAATCCATCCATACTTTCATTGAAGACAAAAAGAATCTAGCACACCATACTCAGGGAAAGAAGAAAGCCACCCTTATTGTGATCCCCGAGTGTTAGGTTCACCAAGCTGATCGTCTATTACTTACAAAGCAAGCACAAGTTCCACCCAAGACCAGGTTCTCCACTTCATTTGCCTAATGAAGAGCCTGTTCTTGGATATCTCAAGTTTAGTGCTAAGGGAACCAAACGGGAAGTCTTTGGGATGCCTATTCCGAATGATCTTATCACTGATGACATTCGAGGTGAACAATACTACAATGCTTATCTGGAGAAAGTAGCTAAGCATCAAAGATATCTTGCTGGTGAAGAAGTTAGTGATCCTGACTCTCCTGCTCCTAAACCTGCTAAGGCTACCAAACCCAAAGCATCCAAGCAATCTAAGCCCTTAGCACCTAAAGCAGCAACCAAGAAACCTAAACCTGCACCTGCCAAGCCTCAGGAAAAGAAACGAAAGCTGGTTACGGAGACATCTGAGGCGCCATCTCCAGCCAAACGATCCAAAGCTGGTAAGGTGGTGAAGAAGCGAACGAAAAAGAGCTCTCTTCAGTTGGTAGATGAATTTGTTGACGAAGGTGTTCCAGAGAATGAACCCAGGATTGGTGATGAAGAGGCTGATCTGCAAAAGGCAGTGGAAGAAAGCTTAAAGGAATTTCACTCGGCTCGTCAGGGTCCACTTCCACCGGTGGTGATCAGGGAACCTGAATCTGGAAAATTTCAACCGCTTCCAGAGGTTCAAGGAAAGGGTAAAGAGAAAGTCAGTGATGAACAAGTTGCCCTTGATCTACTCACCCTTCAGACACCAAAGAAAAAAAGCCCTGCAGATCAGTTTATCTTCCAAAGGCGCACCTCCACACCAACTGAATCCTCTGGTCATGATGAATCATCTTCATTATATGCTGAACTTGGGCTGACAGACAGTGAGTCGGAATCTGATGAGGAAGTGCCAGGGATTGTTGCTAGCGTTCAAGATGAAGGCCAGGCTGGACCAAACCCTGGTGATGCTGCAGCGTCTCAACCTCCATCAAGTCATGTTGTTCATGCTGGACCAGACCTTGAACACATGGATCTTGAAGCCTCTGATACTTCAATTCAACCAAACCCTGAGCAAATGGATGAAGAATTCACTACAACGGCCTATCCAAATGTTCAGGAGAACCTTAAACTCCCAAATGAAGATAAAGTACGACTTGAGGATCCTACAAGCTTACCTGGAACCCTGTCTTCTCTACAAAATCTTGACAAGGAACTTAGCTTCACCAATCAGTTCCTTGCAGAGAAGTCACAGGAAGACGAACCTGAGAAAACCAATATTGAAGCGGAGGTTCAATGTATGGTCACGATTCCCATACATCAGGATACCTAGTCAGTTCCTCTAATGACCACTCTGGTTATTGATCTCACAGTCTCTCAACCAGTCCCCACAACGGTTCAAGCACCACTACCAACATTAACAGCAACTACAACAACAACAACAACAACAACAACAACAACTTCTCCACCGCCACCACGTCAACCACAACAAGACTCCTCAGACACTATCCTTAATCAAGTGGCAATTGGTTTTTACTTGAAACAACATATGGCGGATTTGGTAGAGGAAAACTAAGCCCTAGAGGAAAGATTAGACAAACAAAGGAGCAGACTGTACAATTTGGAGAATCTTGATATTCCCCATAAGGTGAGCAAAGCAGTGGATGAAATCGTCATCGATGCTATTGACTGGGCTCTTTAAGCTCCACTCAGGGATCGCTTTAGAGATTTACCAGAGCTGACATGAAAGAGATTCTTCACCACCGCATGTGGGAAACCAACTCCTACAATGCTCATGAAGATCACAAGCAGCTGTACGAAGCTCTAGAGAAGTCAATGTCCTGTTATCACATTGACTAGCTCCTAACAGATTTACCAGGTCTCCTCCTCATCAACCACCACCTCCTCCCCCACTAGCAGGTCCATCTGGAACTTTAGAAGCTTATGGAGCTTCTAGATCGTCTCAATTGCCTCCTCCTCCACCTCCATCGACCGATCAGAGTGATTAGTCAAAAGGCATAACTCCTCTAAGCTCTTCAAAGATAGCTGCTTCAGCTCAATATACGGCTTGGACGACTACTGACTCAAGATACATACCATCTGTCTCATTAATTCCTAAAGATTTACATATGGATGATGACACGGCTCCCGACGAACATGTACATTTGTCTGATGATGAAGACATCAGGAGTGAGCATATTCCCACGGTGAACTTGAGGCAAAGTTGGTGGAAGCCACTCACTGAAGACAGACCTGCTACGCCAGAACCCGCCTGGTTCATACCATCATCTGACCTGCCTATCCCAGTAAACAACTGGGCATCCGCTCTTGCGTCAGCCTATGCACCTCCACCAGAGAACTCGTTACTTGTGCAGACTAGTGACATGGCAATTTTTATGGACTAGTTCTGTAAAAAACAAGGGATCACTGAACTTAAACAACAAGACCTGGAAGGCCCTGCATATGAAATTGTCAAAGTCTTCCATCCTAATGTGATTCATCTTCAGTTCCAAATGGAAGAATGCCACAAACTACTAACCGATCAAGTGGACGAGTCAATCCTAAGGCATAATGTCAGCAAACCACTACCACTAGGCGGTCCACCAGGTCAAGTCACAATTCAATCTGACTTTTTCTTCAACAAAGACTTAGAGTATCTTCGATACAGTCGCAAGAGTGGCAGGCCTGCATTGTAAATCTCAAAGATGAAGGTGGCCTATTATCCTGATGTTGGCTTAGAGTAGATGGTACTCGATCAGATGTGGATTGAAGAGGAATGCAAGTATGACATCGTTGCTATGTATGGTATTTCTCACTGGTGGTTTCAAAGACAATGATTCTACATTGACAGACACACATTTGAAGGTGATCGCAGAGCTGTACGGACTCATATACGCATCTTAAGTGTTGTCCGAATTGAAGTTTTTTCCTTATATGGGTACTATTACATGAAGAAGATCGTTCTTTGTCGAGCTGATCTTAAGGAATATATTATTGCAGAAAGGGACTTCAAATATATGTACCCTAGTGACTTTGAAGATCTGTACTTATTGAATCTTCAGGGTCACCTGAACCATCTATCACCCGAAGATAAAAAGATTCTCACTACTGTTGTCAACTTATGGACCAAAAACTTGGTTATAAGACAACGCGTAGAAGACTTCCAGCTAGGGATTGAAAGCTACCAGACACAGCTAAACCTCACCAAACCTCGATGGGATGCCACTGGCTTTGAGTTCAAGCACGACTTCACAGTAATTGACTCTCTGAGGGCCATCACATTTAGGGATAAATATAGGGATCAGATGATCTTGTGGTTCAATGAGATTCACAAGTTCAGTGACAGCACTCTGTAATAGATTGATGAGGCATTGGACTTCCGGGTTAAGGAATTCAAGGTCAACAGGATGAATCCGGGTTTGAACATACGGTTTTAGACAAGGAAAGATGTCGACAGGAGCAAGGAGTTCATGTTTGCCATACCAAAATCGCTTAAGACAAGGAGAATCTTCCGAAACCTAGAAAGCTTTGTTGGTAGAAGGATAAGAGAGGGAGACTACAGACTGCTGAAGAGAACCGAATGATCACATCATCTCGGCAATCAAGGTCCATCTCATGTGAGGTATTATTAATATATATGTTGTGGTAATATGTACATAATAAAGTAGTGATTACAATGTATTTTGTATCTATATACTCAGTTATAATATGTTCTATCATAGGCTTGTATAAATCAAACACAGTTTCTCCTAAATTTTCCTAAACTTAAATCAATTGAGACCTAAAATCTCAACGGGTTTGAAATTTTTGATCGGGGGAAAAATGTGATTTAACTGTGAAAATCTGATAATAAATGTAATCTTTTGGACTCAAGTGTAGGCTCTCCCATATGTGCTAAACCTTTTCGAATATTGATGCACATACTGAGGGGGAGTGAATGGTGTATGATGGCAATTGTGTAAATACCAAAGACCGACCCTATAATTACTTTATCGAAATTACAAGGATGGTAAGGTTAGGTACTCGATCCCACGATCCCGCCAAAGCTGAAGAGATCTACCCAGGGACAATCCACTAGTTAGTGTAGAAGTCCTTAGGTATGATTACAAAAGGAGTAATGTGAGAATAAGGGAATAGTACGGACTGAGATGGAGCTAGTACTGGAACATACCCAACAAGGTACTAGTAATGAAGTCTCGGTAAGCACTAAAGGGGTTGAAGAATGAAAAAGAAATGTTAAGATAAAGGGTGAAAAGAAAGCAGCCCTCCTTAAACATTAGGCAGAAACTGGGTCACTACATATGCTGTCAGAATCACATGGTTGATTGCTGACATTGAAGACAAGTATCATGGACCCAGTGATACGCTGCACAACCCTCCCTAGCCACTCAAGATCACTCAAAGGATTCTTGTTTCATTTCTCACGAAGATCAATACATTTCTATCATCTCTCTCACTCTGAGTTAGATGATATTGAAAAGGTGGCAGTCTGCTCCAGCCTCCGACTACTTAAACCAAAAGTGCACTATTGAGTCTAGAGCCATGAGATCATCCATAAATCTCGCTAGGACACTAATACAAACTACTCTTGCTCATCACACACTGTGATTTCAAGTAAGATTTTGAAGAGTCCTACGCATTATCCTTGTGGTATTGCCAGAACATTTGAGTGATACGAAAGTACTCACAATGAAGATGGAAACCCTTCTAGAGCCAACATCTAACAAGCTCTTGGTAGGTGACATGTGAGATCCACTATGGATTAAACTTGTGACAAATGTAAAGCAACGATGGTGCGATACTTTATGAATCAAACTTGTTCCAGGCAGTGAATTGACGAATAGTTTTTGAAAAACCTTTCGATTGCCTCAAACAACTGATATTTTTGACCCATTTACTGTGTATATATCTTTTCAAAATAAATGTTTTCTGATGAAATTTGATTATTGGCTATAAAACATACCATCTTGATGTAGTCACAAAAATACTTTCTCAAGTGGTACTCAATTGATTTTAAATCATTTTTTCATCAATCGGTAAGGACAGTAACTAAAAACCGATTTCACTCTTATACATGTGTCTACTTGAGACGTTTCTATAAATGAGAACATCAAGTATGTGATTCTGATGGTTGTACATTAGATGATCCTATATTTATACTGGAAATCCTGTCAAGGAGATTCTTCTTAAGATGAATCTACCTGATCACAGGTCGGTCCTCATGGATTCAGAGGTTAATCCAATCCGACTCAGGCAAATGATAAAGCCATATTCATCCACATGCTTTATTGCTAACTGTTTTATTACAGGTTCACATAAAGATGGAGATGGAGATACCTCGTTCCAATAGAGTTAATTCACAACCTCATGCTCACACTTAATGTTACTAATCAAAGACATCATGACAAATGCAAGAGCTACAACACAGCTTCCGCAACTCTAATGAGTATTCTCATGATCCAAAAAAGTATGGGGCATCAGGTCGGAGGTTACCACATCACATGAAGCCAATACTCCACAACAAGGATGATTAAGAGATTTACTATAGACGATGATCTCAAAGAAAGCTCAAAGATCATACAAGTCTAAGGAACAAAGCTCAAAGATCACTACTTGCAGTATAGAGACTAATATTGAAGAATCAAAAGACTACGAGTCAGAGTCAAAGATCAATTCAAAGATAGCTAGGATTTGATTTGTATTTTCTGGGGTGACGTCCCTTAGGGGGAGATTGTTAGGATTATTAAAATCCATGTAAAAGACTCGGTCACCCCGTGTAATGTCTAGTATAGGTTAGCTTGTAGCCTTAATAGTAATATATTAATTACCGTATGACTTATGGTGTTGGGCTAGGTCTTTACCCACATGTTAGCCTACTCTATAGACCACTCAGGGGCATAAAACACAGCATATATACCACTGTTCCTTCCAGCCATGGGAAAAATTCTGGAATATTTTATTCTTGGAGCCCATGCCAAGTCATCCAATACGCCGTATTGAGCTTATCAATACGCCGTATCGACCCGACTTCCAGACCACTATATATAGACAACCCTAAACTCATTTTTAGGCATGCAAGTGAATCCCTAAACCACCAAGTTGACCAAGAGACTATCAGAAGAGCATAGAAGGTTAGAAAAGAGCCTCAAGATCATAGGAAAACTCTTATAATCTTCGCGCAACCGAATACGTGTTCGATTGAGGTTTCTTTATTTTGATCGTTCATATATTAAACCGTGTGTATTTTTACAATGACTATTGGCTGATACCTTTACGTATCAACCATGTTTATGAAGATCTAATGTTTGGTTTGTTATCTCGATTGCTTAATTTATCGTTGATTGTTGTTTATGTTTATCAATTTACATTTGTTTACGTGCTTAAGTATGCGACCTATCATTCAACTAGGTCTAGTCCTACATATTTAATGCGCTACAACTTTGGTGTTGTTTAGGCGTAGGTTAAGAGTCTGGGATAGCTCTTCATATTGAAATTTATATACCTAGAAACATAGGATCACAAATATTGACCTATCCTTGCCTTTAGTTTAGTGAGCTTAGTTGAGTCATAAGGTGACCTTGGTATCAACGAGTACGTTCTTATTCCATTGGTAAGGACTCAGATAGTGGACTACTAGTATATAAAGAGCCATTAAGCAGTAAGTGGGTAAAGTCTCCATGAGCTAGAATTTAGTAAGAGCACCATTATTAATCTCCTAAGATAGATTATAATCAACAAATGCTTGCTTTATGCGGATGCGACTAATTGTAACAGAATTAGCGTGTGTAGATCTTAGGAAGAAGTACCGCCTGAATCTAGGAATGATATGCCCTTCGAGATAAGTCAATCATTGCACTAATAAACAAACCTGCGTTTTATCGGATTATTCATGGTTGATACGTCTTCCTTACATTAGTTCTCGACTGCTTCTCTATCATTTTCTTATCTTCTTAGGTGTGTTTATTATACATAAAACCGTGCCAGTCTCTCAAACTGAAACCCCCCCTTTTGCATTAGTTTTAGGTTTAACTTAGATAACTAAAATACTGATAGAATTAGGAATTAACGCTCTCACTCTTAGTGATCGACACCCTACTTACCAACGAAACTACAATTGACCGGGTACACTGCCCGTTAGAGTGTTGTTTTTAGGTATAGTCGACATAAAATAAATAGTAAAACTTGATACATAAATAACACCTACACAACGTCACATTAAGTTTTTGGCGCCCTTGCCAGGGAGTGAAGTTGTTTAATTTTTATTTATTATTGTTTTAGTTTAGTTTAGTTTAGATTAATTTGCATATTTGTGTGTTTGTTTTGTGTGTTTGATTTCTGCATTGTATATTTTTGCATATTGTATGTTTGTATGGTTTTCTGCATTGTTACTGTCTACTGTAACTTTCTGAGTCGAATACTCAATACAGCGTATTTAGTTTATTAGATACTATGTATACATTTTTTCTAAACCAATACAACATATTTGACTCTATCATCAATACAACGCATTCAATTTACTGAATACGGCGTATTAAGCTATTTGACAGTTTTCTTTCGTAGCAAATTTATTACAAGTAAATATGGATGACCCCAACATAACTATGGAAGAATACATCAGGCTTGAGGAAGAAAAATCTTGTAGGCGTGGTAAGGTGTATAACTGGAAAACTGCTACGTATGGTAAGATCTGGTATGATGAAGACGTTTACGACCTCAGATTTGTTGAAATCGAATTCCCAGCTATAATCTTCAATGATAGTTTAACATTTGAAGAAACACCCTCCTGTGAACCCACGGTAAGTCCTCTTAACGATAATAAAATTGACTTTAGAATATCGTTTGACGAATCCGACGATGAAGATTACACGATGATTTATGACAAAAATTCATTTTCCTATAAAATTATTTCTGTCAATGATTTGAAAACAGATTCAGAAAATGATAATGATAAAGTCAATATGCCTTCGTTTTTGTCACCCGAGCCTACGGTCAGTTATTTTAATGATTTAGACTTCTTTAAAGATTTTGAGAATGAATTTCCAGCCATTGTTTACAATGATGCTCTAACGTCTAAATTAGATTTCTTAACTGAACCAACTGAAAGCCCTCAACATATCGATGAATTTGATTTGAAAGGTAAAACATCATTGTTCGAATGTGATGAAAAGGAACAAAACATTTTATACTTTAATGATCTATTTCTTTTTAACGTAATTTATCCCGATGATTCAAAATTGGATAAGGACAATGATGATGATAAAATCGATATTGAGCAATCTTCGGGGAATTTTTCTGTCGGGTCAAATAAGCTTTTAGAAACAAGTCATGATACATCTAGTAAATGTTTCAAAACTAAATTTTTTATCAAGGAATTAAATGTTAATATCATGACTTGAAATCATCTTAACAAAGGGATGTCATTCATTTTCCTAATCAAGAATTTGTATGTGCCATTTGGCATCCCGTTCGACCCCAAGTTGTTTTATAAGGATTAGATTAAATTAGGGCAAATCTAACTTAAAGACTTTTCTATAAACAAAAGTGTTTGCAGGGAGACAACCCGGAATGTATTTTCAATTTTTATCGAGTCTGTCTTCCCAGACTGTCTATATGGCGTATCCAAACCCAATAGATATGGTGTATCGACTATCTAGACGTTATCCAGTCTTTATTTTCAGCACAGTATATACGACGTATTCATTAAAAGAATACAACGTATATAGGTATCAATACGACGTATCCTGGGGTATGAACATGGCGTATCGACTTCCTGTATAGTTTTAGGTATTTATTTCGAGTCTAACCAAACGAATACACAGAGATAGAATTGCATTTGTAATCATATGGTAATGTGTTCTTCCCTTTGCCCTTGGGTTTTTGATTTTCGAATTAAATTAGAATTACGGTTAGGGTTAGGGTTTTGATTTTAGTTTTGAGAGTGTGTTCTGAATACGCCTAGCCTTAGACCCCTCTTTCCCTAATGAATATGTAAAAGAATTTGAGAATTGGCAGTGGGTCAAATAGGTAGATATGGGAATCCCTTTTCGTTTTTAACTGCAGAGCAATATGGCGTATCCACTCAAATAGATACGGCGTATTAACTCAATTCACCTAAAATTTTCAAACACCAATACGACATATTCAGCAACTCGAATATGGCGTATTAATCAGCTAGAGATCCGGAATTTTAAATCCCATATGGCATATTGATTTATATCTATACAACGTATTGAAAACTGAACTCCTAATACCCCGTATCCATTCCTTATACGGAGTATTCAAATGAAACCGAATACGGCGTATCCATATCAGAATACGCTATATCTGCCGTCAGAACAGAATGACAGACCTTTATAATCTTTGTACTAATTTTGTTAAATTTGAAGATAGGGCTCTTCCACCTAGAGATTAGAGGCATCAGTATCTTAGGTTTGAGGGATAGTACACTGATGCTAATATCATGGATTTTAAGATGAGGTTGGGTAAGATATATAGGAGAGAGGTACATAGGGTTCATGTTTTTGATTTTAGGGGATTGAGTGATCTGATGGCTGAGGGGTTGATCGGTAGGATGCTGATGGAGCACAAGGATGCTCAGGGACAGAGTGTATTTACTAGTAGAGTTTGGAGGCAGCTGTTTGAGATTCGAGGCCCATTGATGCATGAGCTCATTCTGGAGTTTTAGTACTTTCAAATTTGGAGAGGTTGTGGTTGATCTTGATACGACTGGAGCATTACAGTTTTACTTAGAAGAGGTTAGGCACCGCATGAGCTGGAGGAAGTTTATTTTAGCCTTGGGATTACATATAACTAAGGAGATGGAGATTGATGGGTTTGGTTTATACTGGGCAGAGAGTGGTAGGCAGATCTCCAACAAGGGAGATCTAAGCGCTTATTGGAGAGAGATTACTTCTAAGGGGGATTTTTTAAGTACACCCCCTTCTTATACTCTTATCAGGGATCTGATGCCGAGATTATGCCATAGGCTCATCGCCTGTAGCATTGCTGGGAGTAGTCAGGCACCTGAGAAGGTGACCGTGACTGATTGTTTTTTTATGAGAGGGATGGATTTGGAGCTCAGTCAAGTCTCCCTTATCTATTGCTAGGTAATTGAGGTTGTTCACTTCAGGGAGGAAGCAAGGGGCTATGATATCTGGAGGATAATTTGTTGCTCGTCTAGCTGAGCATTTTAGGATGCTTACCGATGAGAGACTCCAGGGACTAACTATGATGCTGTGAGACCTCCCTGTTATTGATATGGCTTAGTTGGTGAGGCTTTAGATTTGCGAGGAGCTTGATGATACGTGGGCTTAGGTAGCCCCGACACCAAAGAGGCAGCCAGATGTTTGCGGCTGGTGCCCCTAGGCGCTGGGGATACTCCTGCAGTTGATGAGGTTGCTCGAGCTGATCCAGCACCTATGCAGGCACCTCGGCTACCACATTATGCCCTTAGGACTATGCCTTAAAGGATCACGAGGCTCGAGGAGTAGGTGCACGAGTTATGACGGAGCATTGTGGGACTACGTGGAGATGTCGACAGATCAATCACTGATTAGAGTAGGTTCGCTACCTGGATGGTCAGTTGCATGACTCAGCTTATGGATGCTAGTGGTCGAACCTACTAGGCCTTCGACAACACTCTCGTAGGTAGCTCGCGGTTGCCCTATCAGAGACGCACCAGGCGTAGGACCGACGATGCCAGCACCTCCACAACCCAGTAGGACGAGCAACAGGTACCATGGATCCCTCTAATCATTATCTTTTTGTTCTATATTTTTATCATTTTGTCATGATGTATTCTTACTTAAAACAAGTTGATATTTACTTTGTATATTTGATATTGATGGCCTTTTGAGCTTATTTGTGGAATGATAGAATTAGAATGGCAGTAAGTTTGCACCTTACAATGAGGTACGAAAATCAAGCACCACGTCACGTCTGAATCAAAAGTAAAAACGTGAGAGTTTTTTGAGGAAGAGAAAGCTGCAAGAGGAAAAAGTGTTTGAAACCAGTGTGGAAGCTGAAGAAAAAGTCTAACTTAAAGACTAGCTGAAAAAAAAGTGCTTCCCCGGAGACAACCCAGATTTTTATTTATTTTTATTGAGTTTGTCTTCCCAAACATCAATACGGCGTATCCGCTCCATACCATACGGCGTATTGAATGTTTAGATGTTATCAGTCCTTTATTTTAGGCACTTTTAAACATTATTGTCAGTTCTGTCTATACGGCGTATTCATGTACATGATACTGCGTATTCGGCAGACGGAACCGTATAGATACTTTTACATGTTTCTTTATACGACGTATTCCAGTTTATGGATACGGCGTATTGGTCTCATGTACAGTTTGTTTAGTTTATTTAATAATTAACCGTAGGTACCGAGATAGGATTTTGCATGTTTTTCATAATTTGCACAGGACCTTGCTAAAAGAAAAGAAATCGACAATGTTGTTGTAGAATCTACGATCTGGAAATTTTGAAGTGTTGGATTCTTGAAACCTCAAGATGGCTATTCAACACATTCTTGCTCATAAACTCAACTTGGAGAATCTACCGGTAAAAATATCAGAGGAGTTTTTTATTCGAATTCTTTTTAATTCCCATTTTTAATGTTTTAGCTATACAACGAGGACATTGTATACTTCAAGTGGGGGGATGGGAATTAGAATTTATACTTGTCCTATTTTTCACACTAAAATGCTTAAATTAAAAAAAATCAAGCATACTTTTGTGAAATTACTTATTACATAACCTGCACACAATAACCCTTATTAGATATTGTGAGGATTTGGCCTTATCGTTTCTAAATGTTTGCCCAAATTCCATAAAATATGAGTGTGCCGGTGATGTTGTAGACTTTAGAACTTGGTTTGGCATATCTATTCAAGACCACAATAATGAGTACTATGGATTTAGATGGAGTAACTTGTTTAAACTGGTAAAATTCTAGGATTACACCCAAAAAGCCTTTATATGTTGTTTTATTAACTAACTACACTGGTTAGTTAAATCCCCGTATAAACCCTTTGTTTACTCTCATCTTAAGAGTAAGATACCCCTAGAAAAACCTGTAGAGCTAATCCTTTAGGAATTACACCAACTATTTGTTTCGTTACACCTTTACACCTTAGCCTACCCTGTTAGATTAAGTCCATTTATCAGTTGCTAGTTATAGGATATTGGAAATCATAACATAATCGAATGACTAGAGGATTAGCCAAGTTCTAGAGAGAGAAAGTGAGGGAGAACTTTCTAGAGTGAGAAAATGAACTAGGTAAGGGAGAGCTTTCTAGAGTGAGAAAGTGAACTTGTATAAATGAAATGACTAACCCACCTCTTCTATGGCATGGAAGAGGCTTTTATACTTACAATAAAATCGGCCTAGGGGGAACCATTTCCCGATTGTACAACCCAATACTACCCGGCCCATTACCGAGCATTATACATTAACTACTTATCTACGAGCAACAATAAACGGTAAAATACACGGGGTGACCGAGTCTTTTTCTAATATCTAACATATCTATTATACACAATTACGTTTCCCTAGACATATCAACAGCGATGCAGACAAAAGCTGGTTTTCTAAGACCTAACGTGCACATCCACCACAAGAAG